>CATIWM010574896.1:0-57989 GCA_949671775.1 Mallotus repandus
AAAATCACGTATTTATAAAGACACCATCCTGTAACCCTAAATTGGTTACAGGATAAAAATCAAATAAATTATTTTATTATTTATCTATAAATAAATAAATAAATTTTATCTACACATTTATCTAATAAAATAAAAATAATTATCAAAACAATCTAATCAAAATTTAATAATAAATGATAAATAAATTTAAAAAAAATGAAAAAGCACTTGGAAATACAGATTTCCGGTCGGAAATACAAGATTTCCGACGGAAATCTTGAAAAAAAAAAAAAAAAAAAACAAAAACAAAAACAAAACGGAAGATGGCCAATATGGCCATCTTCCATACAAAGGAGATGAATGGGCCTAACGGCCCATTCACTCCTTTCTTTTTTTTTTTTTTTAAAACTTAATTTTTTTTAAATCTATTTTAAATATATAAAAAAATTAATAATAACAATAATTAAAATAAAAATAATATTTCCTAAAAATAATTTACGATTTAGTTTAAAACCAACAAATCAAATTCAATAAATCTAATTTCACAGTCTATTTTCATCATCGGGTCCTCTGTCGCATCCATATTCTAATTATCCCGAAATTGGGTGCTTACAGTGTTCCTCGGGTTTTCTTGGCCCGATCAGTTACTGATTATAGTTTGACATGAATTTTAGGTTTTCCTGGCTCGATCTTTACTCAGTATAGCTGAGGGGGGTGAACTCTGAGTTTTCTTAGCCCGAGATGTCACCTAAGAAGACATAAAATGTAACTGTGTTCCTCGGGTTTTCCTGGCCCGAGATGTCACCTAAGAAGACATAAAATGTAACTGTGTTCCTCAGATTTTCTTGGCTCGATCAGTCACTCATTATAATGCACACTTCAGGGATTCAAACCCGACCAAACGCTTCATTACAATGCGTACTTCAGGGATTTAAACCCGATCAGATGCTTCCTTACAATGTGCACTTCGGGATTCAAACCTATCCAAATGCTTCATTACAACTCGCACTTCAAGGATTCAAACCCGACCAGACGCTTCTTTACAACGCACACTTCGAGGATTCAGACATGACCGGACATTTCTTTATAATGCACACTTTGGGGAATCAAACCCGACCAGACGCTTCTTTATAAAGCAGACTTCTAGGATTCAAACCCGACTAGATGCTTCTTTACAACGCGCACTTTGGGGATTCAAAACTGACGACACACTTTTTTACAATGTGCACTTTAGGGATTCAAACCCGACCAGATGATTTTTTATCATTGATGCTTTAATCAGAATACCTTCAGTCATTCAAAGTTGATTTTGGGATTCACCCGATTGCGGAACCGCAAACCCGCCTAGACGCTTTTTTTTTTTGGGTTTCGCTGGGGACTCTAACCCACATGTTAGGCCATCCATGGGCCTCTTCGCCTTTCTCTTCTCTTTATTTCTTTTTTACTTTCTAGGGCTCATCTTTGAAAGCTCGTTCCCTTTCGTTATATAAAGAAATTTTTTCTTTTCCTTTTCCTTTCTTTTCTTTCTTTTTCTTTTCTTTCTTCCTCTCTTTCCTGCATTTTCCTCTTTCAAAATATGGACACTCAAAGAATGCCTGATTTTCTCCACTGGGAACCCGTACTACTTACCATTCGCTCTTCTCATAATCTTGGATTCATAAAGGGAGATACAATTCCTCTACTTGCGGATTTGAAGAGCCATATTTATTTTTGGCATCCAGAGAGGTTAGTGTCCAAATTCTTTCATCTTTTCTATAAAATTACATCGGGTTAAAATAAATGGATGTTTATTTACCAACTAGGATTAAAAATAGGATTAATTGAACCAAAATTATGCAAATCTGGGTGAAAGATTGCGAACGACCCATTGTTTTTCACCATGAAGATGCGTTGCCTCTTCGAAGAGGCGATCGCTTCTTAGTCAGGAAGCGATCACACCTTCAACATCGAAGAGGCATCTCCTTCTACCAAAGGGATGCTATCTTTTGGCAAAAAGGCGATGTCTCTTGGTAAAAAGGCATCGCCTCTTGTCCAGAAAGGCTATCTTCCTTATAATTTACATTTTTCTTTTAAATATTTGAAATTATTTAAATAACGTTATATCAATTCAACTCCCTAATTTCTCTTTGCAGCATGACGCCTAGATGTTTAAAGGTGTAGGAAACTTTCACCGGGCTTGAGTTTTCTAAAATAAGCTCACTAATGATTAAAGGGACTAGATCCAGGACACTGGATTTGAGGATTTCATTCTCTCTCTTCCAGAGGAGCAGGGGAAGATCGACTACCAGCCCCTTCATGCCTTGATGGAGAGGTGGTTCGACACCACTCACACCTTTCACATTCCTTTCGGAGAGTTAACTCTGGACCCTGTTAGGTTCTCCGCCATTACTGGGATAGCTTGTGCTGGAGACTCTATCGCCTTTGATGCGAGCTTACATCAGATGACCTCGAAAACTGTTGCTTATGTCAACCATCTCCTTGGTATGGTTTTAGACATGAAGGGGACTCATACCATTAAGTTGGACTCAATTCGGAGCTTCTACACTAGTGAGAGAGTTGCAGCGATCACCACCCCTCGAGAGATCGATTAAGTGGTGCGGGCCTTCCTGGTACACTTGCTCGGCACTACTCTCTTTGTTGATACAACCAGCTCCATCGATTTGAAGTTCCTGATGCCGCTCTGAGATCTAAATTTGGTAGCCTTCTATAACTGGGGTATATGTGCTCTAACATATTTGTACCGGAGCATGGAAGAGGTAGTTCATAGGGTGAAGAGATTTTGTGGCTTCTGGCATGCCACTCTGGTACTCCTAAATCCTCTTTTGATTTATTTTGAAAGTTTCTTATTTGTCATCTGCTAATAATTTCTCTTTGTGTCATCCACTCTGGGGATTGGAGCTAAAGCTGATCATTGGGATATCCCGTATGGTGGATCATCTTCCAACTATAGGGAACTAGGGTGCTAGCCATGTTTTGAAGAGGCACCTGGCCCGAGTGCATGTCCATTAGGATCAGCTGAACTCCCTAACTCCTGAAGCGGTACCTAGAAAAAATCAAGAAAATCCTTTTTAGTATTTTATCAACTTTATTCACTACCTGTTATATATATATATATATATATATATATATATTTTTTTTTTTTTTTTTTTTTTTTGCAGATACGAAGTGATCCATGGGGGCCAGAGAACAAATGGAACCCTAAGATGGTTCATTCTAGGCCACTTTTGTTGAAGAGAGTTCTGCTTCGTAGTCCCAATTGTTGCGTGTGGTATCTCGACAACTTGAGTAGTGGGCCCCAAGCGAGATGTGTCCCCAAGTCTCCTGCCTGGTACATCTTTTGGACGCATGAACTAGAGGGTGAGGAGCTTGATCGAGTTACCATTGGAGACCTGACCATTGATCATACTGTGTGACTGAAGAGCTGATATGCGAATTTTGCTCTGGGCCACCTCTTACAGCGAGTGCCCTTGGACGTCGGCTCCACCTCTCAGGTATGTGTTTGATTCTTTGGTCACATTTCTTAAATCGTTATGTTTTGATGTGGTCTCTGACTTTTAGGTTGCAACTATTGGACCTGCATCTCAGGCTAGACCCTATGTTCAAGAGAGACCTTCCTTGAGACCTTGCATAGATCAAGGTGGAGACGGCACCTTAACTGGAGCATAACAGCCTAGACTTCCTGCCATTTCCATCTTCGATCTAGTTACTGGCAGTCTTGTGCGTACTCTGAACCCCTTGGCTTGATGTTAGGTTCCTCCAAAAGAGCTATCTCACCATTTTCTGACTCTGAATGAGGAGTTAACACCTGCCTGTACTCCTGCTGGCACTAACTATGTAAGTTTATCTTTGACTTATTTTTTGAATCATTCTTGATATGTTTGTCAACATTAACCATTTAATTGATGATGCAGATTCCTTCGAAACAAGGCCTTTACATGTATAGGCTGATAGAGGCTCAGAGGGATTATATGTTGGACATCACCCAACAATGGAGGGTAAGGATTCTTATTATGCTTATACATATGCATGCTTTTGTGATTTACTTGCCTTGTATTTGCTTGGATAGGATCGAGATGCAGGGACACGGGTGAGGATTGATACTCTTGAGTGCTAGATAGACGTGCTCCAGATTAATGAAGACGAAGATGATGATGCGGAGGAGGGAGGTGATGCCGAGGAGGGTGAGGATTCTGAGAGCACAGATTCAGATGCTCATTGGGATAGGAGCCCTCTTAATTATTGAGAATAATACATTTATTGATTTTGAAGTTTAGGAACTTTCATGGACTTTGCTCAGATAGAATATTTCAAAATTAATTCTTAATTCAATTAATCTCAGTTTCAAAAAAAAAATTGGTTTTCTTGATTGCATGAATATATATACAACCAAATTCCACACTCACGACTGAAGTCATACCAAAATTCCAAACAAAACTTTTTTTTCCACTGGTGGAGAGGTGTTCGTCTCTTTAAAGAGGTATCACCTCTTCAATTTTTGCTAAAGAGGTGATCGCCTCTTTATAATGAGGCGATCCCCTCTTTATAATAAGGCGTCGCCTCTTCGAGTCTCATCGGTGGTTCTGCAAAAGCTTTAAAATCCCTAGCCTTTTCTAAAAACCTCCAATTTTTAGCTCCGCCATTTTCTCTCTTTTCTCTCTCTGAAATATACCCCAAACCTCCTAAAATAACCAAAAGAAGCTTGAAACAACTGCAGACGATCTTGAAAAATTTGGATGGCAAATCTTGGTCTAAATTAGAGCTATTTCATCTATCCATTTTTTGATCTTTACGTGCTAAGAAGATCAATTTCTCATTTCTTCATGTTCTTGCTCAATTTTAGGATCCTTAGAAACATGTCTTCAGGTTCAACACTATGGAGCTATACCCCTTGCCAGAGGAGTTTGAGGCTATCCTCAGCTCTCAGACAGATTCTGTTTGTCAGATCACAGTTCCTTCAATTAATACCCTAGATTTGCACTTTATGCAGTATCAAATGGCTCGAATGTTCAACTTTTCACGTTAGTCTTCACTTTACCACATCTTTAACACTGAGATCCTGATAGACTCTCTTCTAGAAGTGATAGTGGCAGTAGATAACAAGGAAGCATGTTGGCCTCGGATGTTGGCCTTTTGTATGTATGCTCAATTTATACTTGTTTATCCTTTTAGTAAGGATGATTCCAAGATTCTGCATATCTTGGATCAAGTGGAAGCAGGCCTGAATCCTTTTCCTCTCATACTGGCTGAAACAATCATCAGATTAGATAACTTTACTGAAACTAGATGATTCTTTGGAAGTCCTCTGTTACTGGAGGTTTGTTTTCTTTTCATTCTCCATTTACTGCTCTTGTCTTCTATAATTTTTTACTTTTTGCATCTATAATCTTCACAGGTATGGTTTCAAGAAAAGCTGAGGTTACTCGAACCTTCCAGATATATCACACATTACAAAGCAAAGCATTGTTGCGCTCGAAGACTTCACTCTATTCCAATAGATGTTCGGAGTTGGTTATCCACTTTCCTTGATACTTTAATCTAGTGGATGTGCCCATGGTGGAGGTTGTAGCATGTGACCATTCAGTCTTACACTTACTGTATTCCTGTAGCTGGCCTTCATTTTGCCACCTTTTATAATCCTGCATGGCTTTGCAGACAGTATAGACAGAAATAATTAATTCTTGAACTTATGCATAAGTTTGAGCCGAGGCCTCTTGCTCAGAATTTCCTAGATAATCTGGCTGCAACTTGGCCTCAGAGGACCATTCAGAGGTATATCGACTACAACGGAGATCAGTCCACTAACAACCAGTATAAGGCATGGGTTGAGTTGCAACATACAAAAATGGATGAATTTATTGTGAACAGTCAGATAATGGTATTACAGGCATCGAGTGCCCTAGGGGTTCAAAAGAAAAAAAGACAGAATTAATTTATGTAATTTAGTCTTTATCGCTTTTTTTTTATGGAATTCCTTTTTTAGTTAAACAATATGTAATAAGCATTTAATGCAACGTTCAACAATAATGAAGGCAATCCATTCAATTTAATCTGAGCATAAAGTGACTATACATTTTTTGCTTCTTATATATCTCTTATTGCTAATTGGCTTGCCCTTGCAAGTTTTCCAATTAACTATTTTTCACACTCTCTCTCTCCTTTTACATGTCCTTAATTTTTGCCTAGATCTCCTCTTTTGAGGTTTTTAATCCAGCAGGACTTTTTATTTTTTTTTTCATCTCTAATTTCTGCCTAAGTAGCCTTTTTTGAGGTTTTCTCCCTAGCGAGACTTTACAGAAAATATGTCTTCAGCTTATCGAGGTTGATAGGCTCTCTAAATTCATTACCTTCTAAGTCGGATATAATAGCAGCGCCCTTAGAGAATAGTTTCTTGACCAAGTACGGGCCTTTCCAATTTGGCTTAAACTTTCCCCACGGATCAGTCATAATTGGCCTAGTCAGTTTTAAGACTAAATCACCCTTTTTAATCTTCCCTGACTTAATCTTCTTGTTGTAAGCCTAAGCTATTCTTTTCTGATATAGCTGTGAATGATACATGGCTTTCATTTTTTTCTCATCCAACAATGTCAATTGTGCCAATCGACTTTCCACTCACTGATACTTGGGAATTTTGGATTCTAAGAGAACCTGCATGGACTGAATTTCCAATTCTACTGGTAGTACCGCCTCACATCCGTATGCTAGCAAATATGGAGTTGCGCTAGTGGATGTACTTGTAGTAGTCTTGTATCCCCATAATGCAAACTAAAGATATTTAGACCAATCCCGGTAATTTTCTAGCATCTTGGACAGAATTCTCTTCACATTCTTGTTGGCGGCTTCCACTGCACCATTCGCTTATGGTTTGTATGAAGATGATCTGTGATGCTCAATTTTGTATTCTTTCAGTAAAGCAAATGTCTTAGCTCAAAATTGAACACCATTATCGGAGAAAACGTGATGAGGCAAACCATATTGGCAGATTATGTTCTTCTCAATAAACCTTGCCATTTGCTTTTATCCAATAGTGGTATATGATTCCTCCTCAACCCACTTGGAGAAATAGTCTACCATAATGTACTGATGCTCGTTGGATGCCTTTGGCCTTACTTCCCTGACGATATCGATTCCCCAAGCTGCGAACAGCCACGGAGCAGTCAATCTCTAAAGTTTCATAGAAGGCAAATGACTTACATCACCATATACTTGGTAGTTATGGCATTTCTTTATGTATTTCACATAATCCACTTCCATGGTCAGCCAAAAATAACCTTGATGAGTTATTTTCTTAGCTAAAACTATTCCGTTCATGTGCGGTCCGAATACACCTTCTTGAACCGCTTCCATAATCTTTAAGCCTCAGCCTTATCAACACATCTGAGGTATACTCCTGTCGACATTCTTTTATATAACATCCCGTTATGGTTTATGAACTGTCAGGATAGCATTCTCAGGGACATTCTTTCTTTGCTGTCAACATCATCAGGGAATCGCCCCATTTCCAGATACTGCTATAAATCCTGAAACCAGGGTTTCTTTATGCGGTCAATCGGTATTATCCTGTTCTCTTCATGATAGGGAGTTAAAGATTTTACCAGAATGAGAGGTTTGACTGCTGCTTGTTTCTCTCTTTCCTATGTTGAAGCTAAGGTGGCTAAGGCGTCTGCCATATGATTTTCTTCTCGTGGTAAATGTACACACTTGCACTGACCGAAGGATAATAAAATAGTAACTACATAATCCCAGTACAACTTTAACTTATCTTCTTTGACTTCCCATTGTTTGGACATCTGCTTTACCACTAACATAAAGTCTCCATATACTGTAATCTCATTTGCCCATTAATTTGATGGAATGGGGTTGGCCAAGTGTTGGCCCAAGTCCATTAACTAGGCCCAATTGATTTATGGATTGGGCTTAGCCCAAGAGTTGGCCCAATGAACAAACCCAAGTCCATTTATCAATATAAAGTCATATTTGGCATATTAGAGGCAAAATATCTTTTATGTGTATATTGTTGACTTATGGGGCAAAATGATGATTAGGATATATTAATTAGTGTAGAATGGATGTAGTCTTAATGCATGAGATGTGATTAAATCTCTACATCCTATTTTGGACACTAATAAGATATTTACACAAGTTGCACTTTTAACAATGTCATAGGTGGTGTGCAAGGTGGCATACTAATGATGTTGTGTAAGATATGTTTAATTGGTATGTATTAAACTTAACCTAAATTCTCTGTATATATATATATATGGAAAACCTAAGAAGAGTTCTAAGGTTAAGAAAATTAAATAGAGGTTGTAGAGAATTGTGGGTTGAGATAAACCAAAAGGAAACAACATACAAACTGTAAGTTCTTGCAAGAGGATTGAGTTAGAGCAAGTATTCAAATGGTTTTTTGAGAGGGACTTGCATCTTCACTTAATTAAAATCAAGAAGGTGATTGGAAGGCTTTGGTGTTTTAAGCTAGAGGTCTCACACATGTAGACCTCATACATGTAGACCTCATACTCTGCTTGATTGTTAGTGACCTCAAATTTTAATATTTTCGCCATCGGGATCATTTCTCCTTCTGGTGAGATTAGAATTACACCTATACATGCTCCCTTGCTATTGACAACCCCATTGAAGTACATTTTCCATGCTTGGATTTTGATTGCCCCTAGGTGTTCATCTGGAAACTCTAATTCCCATTCCTGTCTGTCATCCACTAGGCTCTACCACCCTTCCTTTCACTACTTTCTTTGCCACATAATCTAAGTAAAATGCTATGAGCAAAACTAACCATCTGGCTAATTTTCTTGTGAGTGACAGAGTTTACTAAAGGTATCTGAGTGGATCATGCTTTGAAAACTGCTTGACTGTAGGATTAAAAGTAATGTCGAAGGTTCTTGGTTGCCCAAATCACTGCCAGACATATTTTCTCTACGAGACTATAGTTGGACTCGTATGGTAGAAGCTTCTTGCTCAGGTAATAGACTGCGTGCTCGACCTTCCCGTCACCTTCTTTAGCTTACATTCGGCTTATTGCCTCTCTCTCTATGGCGAGGTAGAGAATCAACAGTTTACCTGGTCTCGGTGGCTGCAAAATCGAAGGATTCATCAAATATTCTTAATAGTTTCAAACCCTACTGACACTTATCATCCCAGACAACTGGCTGGTTTTTCTTTAAGAGCTTGAACATGGGCTCGCAGATAGTGGTAAGTTTGGCTATGAACCTATTGATGTATTGCAGTTGTCCGATGAATCCTCTGACCTCTTTCTCTTTCTTTGGTGCTAACATATCTCTAATCGCTTTAACCTTATCCATATCCACTTCAATCCCTTTTTGACTGATAATGTGCCCTAGCAGTTTTTCAGAGGTCACCTCGAAAACACACTTTTTCAGGTTAAGCCTGAGGTTGTATTTTTCCGCTCTGGCCAGGAACTTGTCTAGAGCCTCGAAATGTCCTTCCTATATTAGAGACTTCACCATCATGTCGTCCACATATATCTTAATCTCCTTGTGAACCATGTCATGTAGCAATATGGTAGCCATCCTCTGATGAGTGGCCCTTACATTCTTCAACCCAAATGGCATGACTAAATAGCAATAGATGCCTCATTCAATAGTGAATGAAGTCTTCAGCTTGTCTATCACTGCCATCATTATCTAGTTGTATCCTGATAAACCATCCATGAAAGAATACATTGTATTGGAGGCAGCACTATCGACTAAGGTGTCGATATGCAGCAGAGGAAAATCATCCTTTGCGCAGGCTTTATTCAAGTCTCGATAGTCCACACACATCCTGACCCTTTCGTCCTTCTTGGAAACCAGAACTATATTAGTCAGCCACTGAGTGTCATCTACTACATCGAGGAACTTTACTTTTAACTGCTTCTCTACTTCTTCTTTGATCAAGAGAGCCCATTCCGGCCTTAATTTCCTCTTCTTTTATTTTATCGGTATGATAGAAGAATATATGGGGATTTTATGCTCTGTGATCTCTCTGTCAATCCCAGGCACATCCTTATAACCCCTAGCAATAGTTTCTATCTTCTTTTTAGTGTTTCTTTCATTTTTTCTCTCTCATCAAGAGTTAAGTCAGAAGTAAAAAGTATGTTTTTAGGGTTATCGCATGTACCTAAATTAAATGATTCAGTTTGCATTGAATTAATGTCAAACATATGCATGAAATGATCATCACACACAGAATAATCATTTGGAAACACATCACACAAATAAGCAAAGTCAGACTCTATTGCATTAACTTTAGAAAGAAAAACATCATCAGGTTCAAATAGGCTACAAAGAGAAATATCAATATCATCATAGAAAATATCCATAACGAAATCCAACACATAGGATTTGAAGTCACATTCCTTTTCCCGGTCAGCAGCATCCTTCAACTTCACTGTAGGGACATCCTCTTCATGTTCCGGAGATAGCACCAGTTCTTCCACCATTGGTTCCTCCATAACAACTTTACTAGTCCCATTCACTTGTTCAACAAAAATTTTGAAACTGGGGACCAGTTTCTCATCAATCATTAACTGCTCAAGAGCTCCTCGGTATGGGGTATTAGCACTTTTCTTCATAAACGTCTCCCACAATGGCTTAATCTTTGACTTAGTCTTTGATTTCTTCTTCCCGGACTTAACCTTGATTCTACCATCTTCTTCAGATTCACCATCCTTGGAATATCCTATCTTGTGCTTTAAAAATGTGACCTTAGACTCCACATACTCAGGTGGGCCTAGTTGATCCCTTCCTAACCCCATTCTAGGCATAAAATTCTGGTTCTCCATCATGTTCATAATTTTAGGATTTAACTCATCTTGGTAAATCATGCAAAGTTCGAAGCTCAGACTAAGAGGGATTTCCTGAGGTGCTGATTTCAAAGCAGCAACAACAACTCTAGTTTTAGCCGAGATGGTGATCACTCTTCCCTCGTATGGAAACTTGATCTTTTGATGCACAGTGGATGGGACACCTCCCAAGGGATGGAACCATGGCCTTCCTAGTAAGATGGCAAAGGTCACTAAGATATCAATCACATGAAGGTTGACCCAAACTTCAATGGGTCCAGTTCTGACCAAAGCCTCGAATGTTCCTTTAATAGGCCTTTTAGTGTCATCATAAGCCTTAATCACCACATCAGATAGCTTCAAATCTGCCACTGTCAATCCCAATTTAGGTAGAATCTTTAAAGGGCAAACATTGATAGCAGATCCATTGTCCACCATCACACAGTAGGTTAACTTTCCCTTCACTTATGCCTTGATAAACAAAGGCTTGAGGTGATCTCTTCCTTTTAGAGGCAAATCCTCATCAGTAAACATAATAGCTCCATGGGGGCTTTCTGTTAATGCATCCACCAACTGTTTAAAAACAGGGTATGGCTTGTAGGAACTTTCTTATGATCTAAAGCCATATCTAGTGCCTCCTGATGGGCTTTAGAGTGCATAAGCATCTCCTAGACATTAGAGAGAGCTTTCTTTTCCTTCTTGGTCTCAGTATATTTCTCAGTTTTCTCTTCTTTCTCAGTTTCTTCTTTTGAGTCTATTTCTTTCTCTCCAGACTCAATAGATTTCGTTTCTTCCTTCTTCTTTTCAAGTTTTTCAACTGGTTGGGTTGGCTTTCTTCCATCATTCTTCCACAGATCAAGAGCTCCTCCCTCTGCATCATCGGAGCTCTAAATATCCAGGACACTCATATTGACCTCAACAGGTTGTTCTCTCAGACTTAGGCATTTTGGTTTGGGTTTTGGTGGTGCAGGTTTGGTATCAATAAAGGAGTTCAACACTTGCTCCTTAGTTAAACTGGTGTTTATGATGAGTATGGATTGATTTGGTAGTGGCATATTTTTGTAATTAGGTAGGGGGTTCTTTCTGATGTTTGGTTTTCTATTTTCAGGATCAGTGATTTTACCTTTGTCAATCAAATCTTAGATTTCGTATTTCAAATGAGTGCAACCATCGGTGTCATGCCCAATGTTCTGATGGTATTTGCAATACAACTTCGGGTTAGTATTGGGAAATGGTGGTCTCTGTGGTAGAGGTCGCAATAAGTTATTCTCAATCAATTTCTCTAAGACTTTAGAGAGAGGTCTCCCTAGATTAGAAAATCTTCTAGGTTGTTGAACAGTATTTATCTGCACGTTGCTACTTGACCTAATCCCACTGCTGGATTTGGCCCCTTCTCTAAATTGGGGTCTCCCACTGAAGGATTTTCTCTCTTGTGCTAAATCAGATTCTTTTTGTACCCTAAATTTATATAGTTCCTAGAAATTTTGGATTCCCAAATCTTTCAACTTCTTAGAGAGTGGGAGCACACATCCCTCTATTGCTATCATAAACTGATCAGTCTTATCCAGCCGGTGTTTCATCTGTGCTAGCTTTGCTCTCCACTTGATCAGATAGTCGACAAAAGGTTCATTGAACTTCTACTTTATATTTTGTAAGTCTCTCAGAGATGCTTCTATCTGAATGTTGAGGCTATACTATTTTACAAGTACGGCACATAATCCCTCTCAATCAGCTTGGATATGAGGTTCCAAGGAATAATACCACCTGACTAGTGCTCCTTCGAGAGACAGGGAAAATTGTTTGACAATTTGCGCTTTGATTAAACTAGTTGTTCTTATATGGGTCATATACTACTTGAGATGCATATGGGGATCTTCAACACTAGTGAACTTCTTCATATTAGAAAATATGAATTTTCAGGGTGGAGGGTCATCATCTTCTCCCAAACTTAAGTCGAAGTAGTTTATCAGAGCATCTATCCTTTTCTCCTTCATCTAAATTTGTATCTAAGCCATGGTTTTAATAAGATCTTTTGCCCAATCTGGCTTCTCTACACTTTTTGGGGCATTTAACCTTTATCAGGTAACCAGTTCTGCCAATAGAGTTTCTCGGTCATCCTCTATTTCTTGCCTTTCTAGATTTTCATCATCAAGATTAAATTGTGGTGGTGAAGGTGCTGGTGGTTTTTCTCTAGTTGAATTCATCATCTCTCGCATAATAGTTTGGTTTGTTCGACTATTTTTTCCTTAAATTGTTCTAGATCAAAACTCGTTGATGTTATTTTTTTTTACATTTTGACTAAACGATCGGTATCAGAGCGAGGCCAAACAGATGACTGGTTTTGATCTATATCTGCAACGACTACAAGTTAGAAATATGCATAGCGTATATGCATGATATGCAAGTTTACTTAATTATTTAAGAAAGAAAATAACCACTTATTCAAGAAAGAAAATAACCGCTTATTCACACATAACATGTAACAAGACAAAGCTCTTCAAGTGGTATCTCCACCCTTATTTCTCCTACACGTGTATTCAATGGTGAGTTTCTTTTCCTAGGATTGTTAGCCTGGTTTCAATTATCAATAGGGGAGATCAAAATCGACGGATGTAACAAATCTCTCAAGACGGGGCAAATAAGTAACAATTCTTTGTAATAAAAACCAAGTCCATGTTCCATGGGCCGTGATGGGCATTAAAGGCCTATCTTGGCATGGGCCGTGTAAAAATGGGCCTCAGTGGGCATGAAAGGCCTAACTTGATATAATCAATTTACAATGGGCTTGGATTTTATTGCAAGAATTGCTACATGACATAAAACGCATGTAGTTAGAAAAAACCTTAGTGGACATTGCTAAGTCATTTACATGAGCTGAGTCAAGGGTAACAAGCTACGGCTCCTACAACTATATACATCCATTTGTGTCTCCCCACTTAAGGGTTCATGTGACTTGGATATTACGTGCCATGAGTGACAATAATCAAATACTTCACCACCAGGTTTGAGTGAAACATAGGAAATGAAGCAAAGATTATTGTAAGGTTATTTGGGACTTGTGTGCTCATTGTGTGAAATGTGTAGTGAATGCAATAAAATGCAAAGGAAATAAGGAAATAATCAAGGATGATAAATTAAAAAACACTAGAATTAGTTTCTCTATCCCCAGTGGAGTCGTCACTATAGACGGTAAGGTCTAGCGCGCGCCCAATTATTGGGGACCACGACACTGTGCAAGCTCAGGGCCTGCTAGAAAATACAAAATGGGCTCGTGGCCCATATCGGAGACAGAGTCGCCACCCGAATAAAAGCTTGGACACATTTTACATCAACTGAATTCCATTGAGGTACCCAGAAACTGTCTTCAGAGATCGGGTTCAGAAACTGGGTATAGGCTTTGGAATGCTCACCCAACCTTGCAGTTGGCCTCCGTGTGTGTTTTGTATTTTATTACCTTTGATTATTTAATTATTTTCTTATTATTGGGTGGACTGCAAACGCTTACAATTTTACAATTTAATCCATGTTTACACATTAGTAATTTTACATGCTTTATTGCCTTACACTTGTTACAAATAAGAACAAATATTACAAACATCCATTCAGGACAATCGGGGAAGGGATTAGGGATTACAATAACTTATATAATTATAATGATACCGAATCCAAATAAAACCTCTCAAGAACTAATTAATTCACTAACTACTTAGTGATTAAAAATCACTAAGAAACCTACAATAAATAAAAGTTAGTTTAATTTTACAATAAACAAATTTCATTCGTAAAAGAAATTTGCATTAAACTTGCATAAAATAGACATGAGTATTCATTTAGACATGAATCGATTACCCAATCAAGCCTAATATCATTGCAATCACATTCAATATTAAAGATATGAGGTAAGATATTTGTATCAGATATTGAAAATAAACTGAAACATACTAAAATAGAAGTTAGATTATGTGGGTTTCTGGGGAGGAGGTGGCATCACCTTGAAGAGGCATCGCCTCTTCGTAAAGGAGTGACATCTCTTCGAAGAGATGTTGCCTCTTTACCAGGAACTCGAATTCACCAGTTACTTAATTCTTAAGTAAGTCAAATTTCATGCAAAGTAAACGTAAATCTACTACTAATACATTGATATTTCACATAATCATACCCTCATGTAACATTCAATAATTCAAAAACACAAAAATAAATGATCAAAACCAACAAATAGAGTTTTAGGGAAATAAGAACTTGAAAAGCTCAAAAATAGCAATTCTTACTGAATAAACCACATTTAGTGCTCCTAACTAAGCCCTCAGAGTTTGGTTTGTAAGTTTGTGTACTTTGAATGCAAGAAAACTTTCTTTTCCTTCAAGAAAATGCACTCTCCTTAATCAAACTCTTGTTTTTCACCCCCTTTTCACTCTTTTTTTTTCTTTGCCTTTTTTCTCTCAAAGTGCTTCTTCTTTTTCTGTATTCTTTAGTGTCTCTTCTTAGTGTCTAACCTCCTCTCTCAGACCCTAAAGTCCTCTATTTAAGCCTTCCTCTTTTCCTTTCTCAATTCCCCAAAAAAGCAACTAGGACTAGAAATCATCATTTTCCATTACTCCCCTTATCCTTTCCACTCCATTTCTGCCTTGGAAAGTCATCCTTTCATGCACAAATCTACAAACTAAAGATATATGGGTCCACTTGGAGGTGTAATGGGGCCAAAATATATTTAATGCAAAGTTAGGTCGGCCACTAAAGAGGCATCGCCTCTTCGAAGAGGCGTCGTCTCATCGGGCCTAAGGCAAAGAGGCGTCGCCTCTTGGGAAGAGGCGATTGCCTCTTCACCAGGCTTGGCCTGGGCCAGTGGGCTTGGGCTCAAATTTGGTGTTTTGAACCTAGATTAGGGGTTTTAGGCTAGGTTTAAGCTTTCGAGTTCATTTTAAAGAAGGCTTCGGGTCTTCTTACACTCAAAATTTTGAATTGCTCATCATTAGGCCTTCACTGCAGGCCGATCAAACCGAGGGTGTCCACAAAATCTTATATTATAAACCATCCCTGCCATCTCAAAAAAATTTACCTTGTTGTTAGCACTCATTACTGTTGTCACCATCCTTACCATCATCACTGTTACCACCACCAATAATAATATGATAACAATGACAAAACTGAGCTATAAGGATGCATTATTATCAAAAACAAGGATGTCGGTGAGAGAGTAATGAAGTGGTAACTCCTCTTCAAGGGCATCTTGAGGTGCAGGGTTCGATATCTGCCGTCGTTGATTTAAAAGGGGAGGGTTGTACCCTGTTGTGCAGTCCATCAGTGTTAAGGTCATATGACCTCCCAATTTACCAAAAAAAAAAAACCCAAGGATAAAATCACCAAAGAAATTTTCTTACAAAGAACAATGAGAGAGACAAAGCTAATTCATCAAGGAAGAGAGGTTTAACAAAACTTGAGAGCATAAAATGACATATACATCACATTTAGTCAAATTCAATCAATTTTTACTGAGAGGTTTTCAAAATTATTAACTCTCTCACCGAACACCAAATTGTTGTGAGAAAGATCAAGTGAAACCAAGTTTGATAAGTGGAGCTGTCAAACCATCAGTCAAAAAATATTGAGATACTAAGGTTCCGTTTGTTTGCGGAAAATATTTTTTCTCTTATTTTTTAATGTTTAGATTACCTAGAGAAAATAAGTCAAAGAAAAATAATGTACCAGTGAAAAGAAAATTACTTTAAAAAAAAGGAAAATGACTTCTTATTTTAAAGATGGGTAAACATTTTTCAATATTTTTTTCAATGTCTTTTCTCCTCATTTTTTAAATTTTCTTTTTATTTTTCAATGTATTCTCATCTCATTTATTTTTTTTATTATTGCAACTAAATATAGAAAAATACTCCAATATTTTTTTTATTGTCATTTTTTTGTGAAAAATAATGAAAATATTTTTCAAAAACAAAATATTTTTTGTAAACAAACAGAGCCTAAAATAAATAAATTAAAAAATTAAAACACCAAAAAAATAATTATTTTAAAAATATTTATAATTTGTTGAAAGTTGAGTAATTAGATAAAAATTTAATATTTGTCTCCTCCATTATATATATATAGTAATAAAAAAACCCAATTCAAAAAAATATATTTTATAATTAAAAAAAAGATAAATATGTTAATAAAACTAAAAGAATGATTAGCAATTTTTTTTATTTGGTTGATTGCCAGTCCCACGAGCTTTAACTTATGACGAGATAGCTTTTTTTTTTTCGATCTCTTTTCATTAATATATAGTATAAAGGCAATGGCATTTGAATCATATCAATCATGATGGACAGTCATACTTTTTTTTTTCGAAAGGGAATGGATAATCATACTTGAATTTGAGAGTTTAAGCAGAAAAATAAATCAAAATTTTAAGTAATTTTTATTGTTATTTATTTGAGATTATTTCTAATTTTAGTAAGACTTATTTTTCTTCAGAGAGGGGATTTAAACTTATATATTTATTAATGTGCATGGGTGCAATTTGAGTTTATACATATAATTTATAGTTGTTAGCATATAAGACATATTTGACAAATGAAGACAATTGGAAAATTTGGTAATAAAGAAATTAAAGCAATCACATTTTTCTTGCCTTGGCAAAGGTTGCTGGCTATCTTCTTTTTTATATGATTTAATGTGAGTAAAAGGTATCAAAAAAAAAAAAAAAACATTGTAACATGCAATAGGTTAAAAAGAGCTCATTTAGTGTATAACTTGATTTCTTACTTTGTGACGGATAGAAGAGAATGAGCTATGTGCAATTTTCTTATACATTTGGGAAGATTCCAGCATATATCAAATTATTGTACTAATTTCTTAAAACTTATAATATATATTTCTTTTTTAATTTGATACAGACCAGTATTATTGAAATAGTTAGTAGTTAGTATTTTGAAAACGATTTTTGTAAACCTCCATCAAATGCGAGTTTCACATGCTTAGTGAGGAAGAGAGGTGTTGAACTTATAATATATATTTCAAATATTCATATTTAGTTAATAAAAAATGTAATATATATTTATGAATAATAAATTAAATGTTGGATGTAATGCATTTAAAGCAGATTAAAATTTACCATATCGGTTGATCTTATCCATGACATGAGGAGAGTGTTTATCATTTGGCTACTGAATTGAAAATTGAAAACTAAAATAGTGAAGTTAATAATGAAAATTATGAATAATTTTAACAATTATCATAAACATAAAATAGATAAACATCCAATTTGATAATATATTTGTTGTG
Source organism: Mallotus repandus (assembly GCA_949671775.1). Lineage (NCBI taxonomy): Eukaryota > Viridiplantae > Streptophyta > Magnoliopsida > Malpighiales > Euphorbiaceae > Mallotus > Mallotus repandus. Next base: position 18,053 of record CATIWM010574896.1, read on the forward strand.
CAATACTTATCTCAAAAAAATCTTTCAAATGAAAGGAGGGAAAAAATGTTGTTGAATACATTTGGAGGGAAATGATCTTAAAATAGAAATGGAGGGAAAAAATGTTAAAACAAAAATAGTAAAAAAATACTAATAAGGTAAAAAAATCTAATATAGTCAGAAATGAACTGAGCAACACAAAAGAAAACAAAGCATACCATTTAACACCACCACCACCACCACCATGCCCACATCTCTCTTTAAAGCTTTCAAAACTCAATAACTGCCACATGATTTTATGCCCACTTGTCCCTTACTCATAACTTACTTGGATTGATGATAAAAATAATAAAAAATATTGAAAGTTGCTTTTTTCTTTTTTCTTTGATTTCTCTGCAACAGTGTTTTGTCCTTTCTTGTTAAAAAATAATATAACAACTGTTTTTGGTTCAAAGTTCCAAACTTCGAAAAGAACCAAGGAACATTCAGCACAGTTCAATATTAAAGTTCTTTTTTCTTTTTTCCTTTCTATAGAGGAACAAGACATGGTGAATCTTGTTCTTGGTTTCTTGCTGCCCAGGTGGATATGGCCATTACTGCTGTTATTTACCACATCTTTGTTTTTCTTGCTTGATGCTAGACCTGAGTCAACATTTCTTGATAAAAAAGAAGTACCCATTTCTCATTTATTTTCAAAAATGGAAGCTCAATCACCAGGTACATAACTATATGTCTCGACTGTATATTGCACATTTTATACTTTTCGTTGTTCCTCAGGCATATTATGATAATAATGGGGTTTTGATTCTTTGTAACTTTTCAAATGTTGTGTCTTTGTCATATGCTTCATTTGATTCCATAATATAAACTGGTTTTGCTTGGTTTCACTATTCAAAATATAAAATCTGAAACCCTGATGACATTGTCAGTAAAGATGCAAAATTTGGTCTGAATCTGTGCGGTTTTTTGGTTGTTGGGTAATTGTAGGCATAGAGAAGATCACAGTTTGCTGCCATGATTACACTGGAATTTTTAGAACCACTTGACTCTACAGTTTTAATTTCCCCACTTCTCTTTTCTTGTTTGTCTAAGTAGATGGTAGGTTACTTTAAATGGGATGAGTTTGTGGATATTTATATGGCAATTGCAATTTTTTTTATGTATATATTCTGCAGAAATATGTTAGATTAATATTTTATTCAGTTTTACTTTAACTAATTTTCTGCCAAGAACATTGATTCTTTTAAATTATACTTTGTTTATTGTTGGTGGTCCTTTTTCTTTAAGCTTCTGTATATATATTTTGAGCTATAACTTTTTTTTTTTTTTTTGAGAAAAGAGCTATAACTCATTTTGTTAATGCAGGAATACAAATGGTTCCGGTGGTTACAGTAGTGCACCATCAAGATTTGAACAAGAAAATCCTTATAGCACTAATTATTGCTTCTTCACTCCTTGGAGGAATCTTATTGTTTCTGTCATGTTTCTTGATCCACAAAATGAAAAACTCAAAGAAATCTAGCGCTAAAAACAAACAAAATTTTGGTATCTTCTGTTCTTTATTGCAGTTTTTCTTTGGAGTCTGTTTAGTCACATATTTGTGCGTGCTAATTCAGGTTTTTCTTTTTATTTCTTTAAATTTACTTTGCAGATGCTGGAAATGGGCATACTCTGAGTCCAATTCTTGATAAATTTAATTCCTTGAGAATGGTTGGAAAGAAAGGATCCATTGCTGTGATGGAGTATCAGTTGCTAGAAGCTGCAACAAACAATTTCTGGGAAAATAATTTACTAGGCGAAGGTGGTCGTGGCCGCGTCTATAAAGCTCGTTTCAGTGACAAACTCCTTGCCGCTGTAAAGAAAGTAGAGGGTGAACTAGAGTTTCAAAGGGAATTTGAGGTAATGTAATGCATTAATTGATTTGAATAATTATCCGTTGGTGATCAAGAATTCTGATTAGCCTATTTCTTCCAATTTCAATTGTAAGTGCAGAATGAGTTGAAGTGGTTGACAAAAATTCAGCATCAGAACATAATTTCTCTTCTAGGTTACTGCATTCATGATGAAGCAAAGTTTCTTGTGTATGAAATGATGCAAAATGGATCTTTGGAGAGTCAATTACATGGTACACTTCCTCAGAAGAAAAAAAAAATGGAAGGTACAAATTTATAAACTATTTTGCTGATATATTGTCTTTGATGAACATATTAGGACCGACAGATGGCTCAAAATTAACTTGGCATTTGAGAATGAAAATTGCTGTTGATGTTGCAAGGCAAGTCCAATGCTCAATTTTCTTTAATTCTTATACTTTATTCCCTTGCTTTCACTTTTTTGGCCAAAGAAAATTCCTTTTTCCTTTCCTAAACTGTTGCCATCACCATAAATTTATGTTGATCAGAGGACTAGAATATCTTCACGAGCATTGCAGCCCTCCTGTTGTGCACAGAGATCTAAAGTCATCTAACGTTCTTCTGGATTCTAACTTCAATGCCAAGGTAAAATCTATACAGAATCAGAGGCGCTGCAATACTCACATGCACATATCTATTACACTTTATGATGTCAAGTTGAACATTTCCTTGATTAAATTTTTTTTTTCTTCTCCAGCTTTCAGACTTCGGCCTCGCTGTAACTTCCGGGATTGAAAACAAAAACATAAAGCTTTCAGGGACTCTAGGTTATGTTGCTCCAGAGTACCTTTTGGAAGGTATGCTAAAATTATGTATGTCTTTTTCAGGGTAAAAGTTGTATTCCGCAGATAATGTTGATGTTTACCGTTTCAGATTTTTTTTTTCTTTTTTGAACTTTAATATTCTTCTCTTTGGAGTTCCATCACATGAAATCTACTGTTTTCTAATAGATGTCTTAATTTCCTTCACTCCATTATGAAATTAGGACTTAGCTTGTGTATTGATGTCTTCATGTAGAAGCAATATGTCGTCATGAAAAATTGCATTGATGGAATTTTGTTTGAAAAATGTGCCCATCACATGAAATTTATGGTTCACAACTTCACATGAATCACAAATGTTTACAAAGGTTTTGAAGCATGGTCCTTTGTTTCAGCAATTTTATTTGAGCTTTGTGGAATTCTCAAATTCCGCTTGGAATAGTTAATTACAAACTGATATTTTTTCTTCTCCTTGACGTTCCTGCTTTCTTCCGATAAATTTGAACATTCTTGCTTCCTGTTTCTTTATGTGAGTTCTTTCTTCAGATGGCACTAATGTTTTGTCAAGACCATATGGTTATGCGATATAATGTAGCTCTTTGTTCAAAGGGTTGTTTTGTTACAGAACTAAAGAAAAGATTCCAAAAGAATAAAGTTAGAGCTGTTGAGTCAGGCACATACATCTTTCATTTCCTGGACATATTTACTGCTTTTACTGCTCTTTTGATGCTATAATTACTCCAAGTTAGACATCTCTTGCACTTAGTTTTTCTTTTGTCAAAGATAAGCCCAATCCTCCTCCTTTTCCAGGTAAACTAACTGATAAAAGTGATGTATATTCGTTTGGAGTTGTCCTTCTGGAGCTCCTCATGGGAAGAAAACCTATTGAAAAGATGTCAGAAGACCAATGCCAGTCTATAGTAACTTGGGTAATTTTCCTTTAACACATGTTTATTATCTACTAACAATGAAGGATTCCAAGCTTGTGTGCAATTTAGTTATACACACCCATTTTTGACATGTAGGCCATGCCTCAGCTTACAGACAGATCAAAGCTTCCAAACATTGTCGACCCTATAATCAAGGACACTATGGATTTAAAGCACTTATATCAGGTACATACAGCAAATGTGATGACTGTTATTGGTGTGGTTATAACTTCTATATTTTTGTTTGTAGTTGACAAATCAAATCAATTTAAATGTTGTCATTAAGTAGGTTGCTGCAGTGGCAGTATTATGTGTACAGCAAGAGCCAAGTTACAGGCCACTGATAACCGATGTCCTGCATTCGCTGATCCCTCTTTTGCCTCTGGAGCATGGAGGGTCACTAAGAATTACGGAGCCTGTGCCTTCTGCTGCCTTGCCTTCACACTAATGATGGAATATGCAGATATGCTGTGCTTCTTTATGACCATTCTTTCTCATTCTACCCACTTCTCTTTGTATATTCAGCTGCATATGCAAACCATTACAGGAAAAATTTTGTTTCTTGTCATCACAGTTGTAACTTAAATGAATGCAATGTCATTTCTTCATGCATTCCTAATGTGATTGAAGAATGATTTTGAAATACTGCATTTCCAAGAACAAGTTTGGTGAATTGTCTGTTTTGATGTCAAAAATGGAAGGTATGGGAATAGGGTTGTGAACTTCTGATGATATTCCAGTTTTAGCAGTAATCATTCACTGAAGTTAAAAGCACACTGTGAGTTACTAATTTCTATACGCATGAGCTTACTGAATTGTTTTTCAAATTTTATATAAACGTCTTTCAGAAAAGAAAAAAAAAAAGAAAAAAGAAGCTCAGAAGATAATTGGGTTCTCTTGAGCTGCCATTTTTTGAATTGATTGCTCAGCATCTTTTGACCTTGTTTTATAAAAAGCATGTGCTGCCTAAAGCATATTTATCAATACTATCTGCCAAGCTGATGCAGACGATGAGAGTGGTCCAAACTTCAGGCAATCAAGAAGAAAATGAAAATTTCATTAGCAGGACTCCAAAAAATGTTCATCATATGTGTTAGGCTTATATAACCAAAATTGTTTATCTATAACATAAAGATTTACGGAAATAAATTTCTTTAATTTAACCCTGCAGATTTTGAATCTGATCCTCACTATGAAAAAAACCTCTGTACATATGCAGAATGACTTCTTAGGTTGTTAATATGAAAGGAAAAGCAAAAAAAGAATTGGATGTATTTTTTTTCCTAGCGTAAATTGCTTCAACCAGAATGAGTATAAAAGGTCTTCATATCTAAATTTGTTAGCTTGTGCCAAGCAAGTCGCTCGCGGGCGTTAAATAGATTGCGAATTCGAGACCTATCATTCCCTAAATTGTAACTGACCAAAAAAAATTTCAATCGGTTAATTATGTGCCAACAAAAACAGGCTTTAGCTTTCTAGGACCATGATCTAATTATAGTCACACAATTATTGATTGTATGAATATGAACTATATCGATTATAGTTTGCTCTTTTAACTTATAAATTGCCTATTTAGATATATCTTATTAAAAACAAGACTTATCAATATTTTCAGCACTATTTGAAGTGTCTAAATGATATTTCTGTAACATACAATGAAACTATTTAGACACCTAAAATAGTCAAAAATTATTTATAAGTCATATTTTTAATAATTTGAGATGTTAAAATGATTAACTTATAAGTGAAGGGGATTACTTATTGCTGCTAAGAGCTGAGCTTGTGCTTCCAAATGATTTAGGCGAGAAAATCCACATCATTCTGTATGCAGCTCTAGTAAAAACTAGCAAAAGGCCAAAGGGCAATTGCCTACATCGTCACAATATTGTCATATTCATTTGGCAGGGCCGTGTCCACCAACGCTACCATTGACATGTCCATTATATTGCATGCATACACAACAATTAAAAAAAAAAAAGTGTATGAGGATGTGCCAACTGCCAAGTATTGTAATAATTACAAATGACTAATCCATCTCAGGCCACCTTCAACTGAGACAATGGCCTTTGTTTTTGTCAGGATGTCAGGCCATTTAGGCGGTAGCTCCCATTTTTTTCCTCCCAATAAGGTTGGAGAATCTAGTTTTCTTTGTAAACATCAATTGTTGTTATGCTAATTAAATCGCACTTTAATGATCACAGCCAAGCATATTAGACGACAAAAGCATACATACAGCTATGAGTAGGAAGAATATAGTTGATTTCGAGAGAAGATGAACAAGTTTTGCTCATTGTCATTGATGAAATTGCTGAGGCAAAATATTTTGTGGTGCCGAAATGTCAATAACATGTGCCATGATATTATCAAATGCCAATTAGATAAAACAAAACATTGCAAACTACAAGGATATAAGCTTGTTTTGTATTCCTCTTCCTTTCATCCCTGGCCAGAAAATATCTCTCCATTATTGCAAAAGCATGGCAATGGCATAATTTTAGATTATTAGATTAGCTCTTTTGCGAGCGCGTTCAAGAGGTCAGAGTTCAATTCCTGAAAATAACTGAGCATGGCCATATCAAAGTGGATATGCTCTAATAGCTCCAAGAACATGGTGGTTAAAATTGTTCATCCAGGAGGGCACAAAGAGCTCCATGACAGGCCAGTTCCTGCATCAGAGATCATGCACCGGAACCCGAAATGTGTGGTTGCTTATCCAAATGTTTTCCAGCAGCCATGGGCTATTGTTGCGCCGGACACTGTACTAGCATTAGGCCAAAAATTCTATGTTGTGCCCATAAGCACAATCAGGAAGCTTCAGAGACATGCTCTCAAACACAGTGCACGTTCACTTCATATCAACCCAATCTCAGAAAAACCAGAAACTGAATCTGAATCTCCTGGAATAGATCATAACAATGAGGCCAAAGATTCAGTTAATAAAGAAGGGTGCTTGTCAAATGATAATTGCTTCATGAGCATGCTTAATGGGTTCAAGATTAGAAGTAATAAGGGTGACACATCAAGTGTCACAACAGGAACATCTAGCAGCTTTGGATCTTCCAACAGTAAAAGACTTGCCAAGACAAGGAATAAGGATTCGATCACATCAGGACCTTCACCAAATAGGTCATTTACATCTTATGATCATTGGCAACCAGATTTAAACAGCATCTCTGAAGAATAAAAGCAATATCAAGAGTATATATTACTATCACCTACCTGTTTGAGATTTGTGTACATCTGGCTGTTCATTAGCATTTAAGTGTGTAGATTAAAGGTCAAGAAAGCTATTAATTAATGTGCATGTATACAACTATGAAGACATAGACTACATAGCCAATCTTGGTTTGATCAATTTAGATTTTTTTTTCTCTAGAATGATGATGGTATTCTCGGGCCAGTTCACGCATCAATCAAGATTATATTAAACATCTATTCTTTATTCAAGATTATTATACGTTAGTATTTGAAGAATAATATGAATATTTCTCCTTCCTTTTTTAGCTTTGAGTTTTAATTTTTTTTAAATCACCGGTATTCAGAGTTCATTAAATTTGATTAATTTAATTTGATTCAAGAGGACCACAAAAGTAATAAAAAGCTTTTAATAACTAATTTAACGAAAATATATGTACCAAAATTCGAATTCAAAACGTGACTTAAATGAGAATAGCTTTCTGTTAGCTGATCTAACGATTATTGCAGAAAAATTTGGTCCAGTTCTACGCACACGACACATTCTTGAATGTAAGTAATGAAAAAAAAAATTATTCAAACCAACAAATCAATACGAGGAAATTAATAAGTTGTGATATTTTGCTTTACAAATCACGAGGCAAAATTTTTCATAACAATTCGTTATATCACTTAATGTGGTGTTATTATTTTGTTCATCGCAGTTAAGTTTTATTAAAAACAATTTTTTTTTATTATATAAACAACACACATAAATCACACCGTAAAACAATATAACAAATTTTGCAAAAACTACTAAAATAAATAATGTTAATTTTTTTAATTTGATATTTTTTATATTCGGTAGTTATAAGAGCTCAAAAATTTAGTAGTTATATTACTTTGTTTATAATTTCTTTTATTAACTGTAATAACTAACAGCTCCAAATTTTATCAGAATCTCAACATCGGTAAATAGCTCAATTAAAAGGAAAAAAAAAAAGCCTTATTGTGAGACCATGTCCAATAACCTTAATTGCTAGAGAGAGAGAGAGAGAGAGAGAGCAATGATCCTTTGAGGTCTGGTATGATGCCTCCACTAGTTTAGTGACTTATCTTTAAAATATGGCTTAAGACGATGTGGCTTCTAAACTTTGGTATATTTACCTTGCCTTTTTAAATTACAAATTAATCTTTTAAAAATATATAATTTACAAATACATTTTAATTTAGGAGTCATTTGAAGTCATAAAAATACAATTTAAACACCTCAAATAATGCTGAAACTGTTGACAAGTTTTTTTTAAAAATAAAATGTTTAAATAATTAATTTTTAAATTAAAAAATTAAACTAACAAAAAAAATCAAATTTGATAAACTTTGAAAGAAATAAAAATAGAATTTTTTAGTGAAGAAAAATAATAACTATATTAAAAAAATATCCTTGACTTCATTAAAAAAAACCATAGAATTCACATGCATTTTGCACAAAATAAATGCACTAAACAGAAAAAGGAGCATGTGAAAAGGAGCGTAAACCTAACCACATACGTATGATATGAAGTGAAGAAATTGACCAAAAACATTTTACATTTTTTTTACATTTCCAATGGTAATTTTTTTAACATGCATATTCAATGGTATATTATTCTTAAAATTTTACCATCTATTGGTTCAAATTTGAATTTATTTAAATAAAATTTTAAATTTAAGTGGAAAAAATAGATATTGAAAGAATTTTGTGAATGAGAATACACAACGGTTCAAACTAAACTGAATATTCTATTTAGTTCGGTTTAGAATTTTTAAAATTGATTTAAATTTGGTTCAATTCTAGTTTTTATAAAAAAAATTTAATTTAATCGAACCGATCAAATATCTATATATATTATAAAATATCAAATAAATACATTAATTTAGAAAAATTATACATAAATGTTACAATTATAAATCAATATATTTTTTTATTATATCATTGAAGAATACATTTTAAAATAAATAAATAAAATAACATTTTATTAAAAAATTAAAATTAGTAAACCAATAAATTGAATCGAACTGAATTAAATTAGTTTGATTGGTTTTAAACCAAAATCATATATATATATATATATATATACATACTTTTTATGAATCCACTCAACTCAAATTTTAAATTAATTGAAACTTATGTGACTATTGAATGTTAAAGGCATAGATGAAAAAAACTATTTCTAAAATTTTTGCTCTATGTTTCATCTTATCTATTGTTTAAAATAATTAATGAAAACTAAAATTATTTAAATTTGTGTACAATCATTAAATAAGAAATAGGAATAAAATTGAAAAAATTAATTAATATATTTTAAAATTTTTAATAAAAAAAAATAAAATATATTTTTTAAAAATTAAGAAACATGAGTACGATACGGGACACGAATATGATATGATATGGACATGATGATTTTTAAAATTTAAGGACACGACACGGGCGGAACACGTTGTATATATATATATATTAGTAAACAACTACGTGAATAAAAAATTTATTTGACTCATGATATATAGTAAATAAATAATTAAATGTATTATTATTATTATTATTATTATTAAATAAAACTTTTAAAAATAATAACATTGTTATTTATTTATATAATAATTTGATATTAACTTAATATAATTATAATTTATTACAATTTTTATAAATATTTTATTTAAATAATTATATAATATAACTTCAATAGTTATTATATGGTGAAGGAAATTAAAAATTTTAATTAATTATTATTTAAAAATAATTTTTATTCATAATAATTTCTTTTTTACTACATTAACTTTTTCATGTTATTCTATTTCCATCTTCTAATATTTTAGAAAATTGTTATTACGATATACATGTGTGTATAAATAATTGAATTCATTTAAATTTACATTTTAATTGTGGTTTTACTTTATTACAAGTTATAAATATCAATTGTTATAATTAAATAAAATTAATTTAATAATTTTAATTTTATATGTATATATATAAATATGAATACTGAAAAAGACTTTTTTTTAAAAAAAATAAATATTTTTTCTTATACATAGTACTTTTTCCATTTCTTTTTCATTTTTTTGTTTTAATTTTTTCAAAATGTAGTATTTCTGTTAGTTTAGTAATTTTTATATAAAAATAAAATATTTAAATTATGAGTAAGACAGAAAATTAGTTTTCTTTTTTGCAGAAGAATCAGTTCAACTTTTAGCCATTTATTATTTGAATATTATAGAATTTATTTTTCATCATGAAATTAAATATTAAAATAATAAAATTTGAAAAAAAATATATATTTATCATACCTATCAATAGATGGTATAAGGAATTGCATTTTAGGGAATATAAAGTGTTTTTATTTCTTGCCATAAAATGTGGGTTTCACTTGTATAAAAATTTAGAAATATAAAATTTTTTTAACAGCATACATCATCTGGTTAATGGTCTTACCTCAGAAGGAGGTCATTGCGTTAATGGTGTGTTTTAGTAAAATAAGCTAAAAAAAAAAGTCATTATCATCATTTAGTTGGCCAAATCAACTACCTATGGTAGACATTGGCTCCACACGACTACTCTTCCTTATTAAAAGGGGCCAAAACGGCTAATTATATTTGCTTGACTTTTTTTTTTAAGATATTCGCTTGACTTTTCGATTTAATTTATTTAGATATATATATATATATATATATATATATATATATATATATATATATATATATATATGAAGAAGGAACAGATAAAATTATGAAAAAGTCTGCATTGATTATTATATAAAATAAGAAAGACCACACTATTTTGAGTTTTGAGAACTCAATCATTTTTATTTATGTAACAAACAAAAAATTTCTAGTATTTAGATGATTTTTTGGCCAAAGAAACCATAAAAAACTAGAGCGAACCAAGGAAAAAAAAAATCCAGGAACAATAACATGAAGGAGAGAAGAAGATGAACAGTTTCCACAACAATGGCAATCTATAGAGCCATGCATATGTTTAGTTTATACATTATATTTTAAGCACAAAATTATCATTGTGTATTATTGGTAGCAAACCCTTTTCTTTTCTTTTCTTTTCTTTTTTAAAGAAAATGGAGGAGAAATCGCATCAAATGGTGCACATTGACATCCTAATTAGGCTAGCACTCCAAAGGCACCTACATCATGTAAATATTTAAATTATAATTTGTAATTATATTAATATTTAATATACATGTAGATATTACGATTGTATTTAAAATTGTAATAATAAGTACAATTTTTATTTTTAGACATTTCACATATTCTAATTCAAAAATAAAAATATTTAAACTATATGTATTTAATTGAACAATATATGTTTACAGTTAAATATACATTATTGATTATTTTATTATTAATTTTTTCTAAAATTTATTTTTTATTTTATAAATTTAATGTGGTCCTTAAGTATTATAAATTTTATAAGTGTAATTTGGATATAAATTCAGTTTTGGAATTTAATTTGGCAAGTTTTGAGTAAATAGTATGATATTTAAAATTATTTAATTATTATTTGAAAATAAAAATTAATTTCAGTGATAACAATTTATAAAATAATACCCTTTTAATGTTTGATCAATTTATGGACTCAATTGAATGAAAAAATATAAGTTTAGGGGTTTTTTTTATCTGAAATATTCATTTTGGCTTTATTAAACTCCTACATACTTTTATATTGGTTGTAGTTCATAATTTAGAAATAATTTGTTTTTTTAGGGAATTAAGGATTGAATGAGAAAGATGCAATACTTTTTTAATGATTGTACACACAAATTTCCTATATGAAATTAGATAAAAAAAAAATCAAGAAATAAATAATAAATTTTCATTATTTGAAAAATGGATTACAATCTTTATTATGAAATTTTTATTGCAAAAAATTTAGATCTTTTGATTTGAATCTTCTAACAAACATTTGATTTAGGGGCTTTTCTGGCTTTTCTATCTTTCTTTTTTTGAAAAAGATAATATTATTAATAACAAGGAAGAACATCCAAAGCTAAACATTGAGCAATACCATTAGGAGAACTATGCCAAATTTGAGTATTAGAGAAAGACCTAGCATTCTGGGCAAGAGCATGAGTTGTTGTATTAGCAGTTCTAGGAACAAAAACTACACTGACAATATCGCATTGACGAGACAACTGCTTACAATACTGAAGGATAAAACCAAGTTCAGAGATATTAAGAATATTTGAATTAAAACCATCAACCTCCAACTTGGCATCATATTCTATAATTACCTTCTTAAATTATTGGTTCTTCACCTAGCTTAAAGCTTCTTTAAGACAGAGAGCCTCAATAATAGAAGCATGAACTTTCCCAGTAATCCATTTGCTTTTACCTAAAAGAAAGAAGCCAACATAATTACAAAGCACCATACCAAAACTAACAATGGATGAGTGTAGGTTAATGGTTGCATCAATGTTAAGTTTGATATAGCCTGCAGAGAGAATGCCATTTCGATCGGGAGCAATTAGGAAAAGCCATTTGTGCAATGCCTGGAAGAATGCCTACAGCTTGAAAATCCTTTAAAAAGTCCAAAGCATTAGGAATAAATAACATAGGTTATTGATGCTTGTCAGACTAAAGTTTGATATTTCTTTGAGTCCAAATCGTCCACAAAACCATACAGCATTTCTCACTATAAAACAGATCACCAAAGTGGAACATGGCTAAAAGCCAATCATTAGGATTATCCTGGTGGATATTAACTAAGACAATATTGGCAGCAGTCCAACATTCAACAGCAAAATGGCAGTTTAAAAATATGATGAAGATGTTGACCATAAGAATTATTAATCGCAAGACCTTTTGAGCGTAAACGAGATTTGGTTGGAACGATATTACAACAGAACCTCCACATGAAAGATTTGACCATCGGTGGACTATGAAACTTCCAAATGCAAGTATAAGGTTCTAGATGAAGTTCTGAACTAAAAAGATGATTGTAAGCAATTTGATACCCCAACCTGACTAAATAAAAGCCATTCTTCTAAAAATTCCAAATTAGATGATCGCTAGAGTTAGAATGACCTACTGGAAGAGATAGAATTGAGTCCACATCTTCATGTAAAAATAACTAGTGGAAGAGTTCAACATCCCATTCATTGAAGCCGGGAATTTTAAGATCATGAACCAGTAGATTATCAAGCCCTTCAACCATAGGGGCAACAAGTTTAAAGTGATTATTATTTTTAAGCCAAGGATCATGCTGCACATTAATGCTTAAACCATCACTGATTCTCTAATGGCTATCGGCTTCCAGAATTGTACGAGCTTTCCAAACACTCCACCACATAAGACTAGGATTTGCACCTAGATTTGAACTAAGAAAATCCCCTATAGGATAATATCTAGCTTTGATGAGACTACTAGATAGAGTATTTGTTGTGGAAAGCAAGTGCCATCCCTATTTAGTTACCATTGCTAAATTAAAGGAGTGAAGATGACGAAATCCAAGCCCTCTAAATTCTTTCCTTTTACAGAGGTTATACCAAGAAAACTAATGAATGCATTTTTTGTGTCCACCTTCTGAACCCTACTAAAAGGAGTTCATCATCCACTGAAGCTCCTTGCATAAAGAGATGGGCAGCAAAAAGGTACTCATGCTATATGACGGTATAGCTTGAGCGACTGATTTAAGGAGCATTTTTTTGCCTGCAAAAGAGAGGAGCTTTGATTGCCAACCACTAAGTTTCTTCCAAAGCTTATGCCGAAGAAAACAAAAAAAAATAGCCTCTTATTTCGACTAATGAGAGAAGGAAGGTGAAGATATCTCTCTGTATTCAAAGGAGAATAAACCTGAAGAGTGGACATAATGTCATCTCGGAGGGCAGAAGAAACATTGAAATTGAAAAAAAATCCTTAACTTTTGCAAATTAACAGATTGACTTGAAAGATGCTCATAATTAGAAAGCATAGAGTGCATCACCTGACATTCAACAATTAAGGCCTTAAAGAAGAAATGATTATAATCAGCAAAAAAAAAGATTAAAAATGTTTAGCGGCCTATGACAAACATGAAAACCATGAAGAAGGTCCTCAGATTCTACTCTTTTAATTAAAGAAGACAAGCCTTTAGATAGAGAATGAAAAGAAGTGGAGATAAAGGGTATCCTTAGCAAAGACCTCTAGCTGGAATTATTAGACCAACTTCACTGCCATTGGCAAGGGCATGATAACGAATCGAAGTAGCACAAAGTATTATCCATTTCACCCATTTTTCATCAAAATTGAACCAGAGGAGGATATCATGAAGATACGACCAGAGAATTATGTCATAACCCTTGCTAATATCAATTTTAAAGCCCATAACACCAAATTTTCTTGCTGTTTTGCATCTCATTCCATGAATGACCTCAAAAGCAACAACCACATTATCAATTATAGAGCACTCGGAAACAAACATTGATTGCTCATCTAAAATAATATTAGGAAGAACACGTCTAAGAAGGTTAGTACTGACCTTGGCAACAATTTTATATGTAACAGTATATAGAGAGATTGGACAGAGGTCTCTCATAGTCACCGAATTATGCCTTTTAGGAATGAGCACAATTAAGGTTTCATTGAGATTATTTGGGAAAGCACAATCATCCAACTATTTTGTAGCTGCCATAAAAAAATTAGCACCCACCGTGGACTATAAATTCTAAAAGAAAGCAGGATTGAGCTCACCCGGGCCCAGAGCTTTATCTGGGTGCATCTGAGAAATGGCAAGCTTGAATTCAGCCATAGTAAAAGGAGCCAATAAAGCAAAATTATTAGATGAAGAAACTCATTGTTGGATAAAAGAAAGATTCAAAGTGCTAGGATTATTACTAATAGCAAAAATATTTGTGAAATAATAAAAAATAAGATTGCACAGATCATCATGAGAATCAACCTAATTTCCACCATTATCCTAGAGCAGTGATATAAAACTATTGCGACGTCGAGAAGAAGCCGTGGGGTGGAAATATTTACTATTTTGATTTAGTGCTAGAAAGATTTAGAGTGTTGACGTCAATAAGCATCCTCAGAATCTAAAAGAGACAATATATCGCTTTTAAGAGCAGTAATATGATCTGGATCATGAGAGTTTCTATTTATCTCTGAATGGAGTTTTGCTTTAGCACTATGGATTCTACTGGTGAATTTACAATGAAAATTCAGACCCCAGTCCTTCATAGATTCTAAATAAATACCCAGCCAAACCGTAAATGGATTAGTGCAATAAGAGTTCCAGCTAGAATGAACAACATCACCGAACTCGCATTCTTACAACCATTGATTCTCAAATCGGAATCTTGGAGTTTTCTTGATTTTTGTCGAAGGGCAAAGCTGCAGTTTGATTGGTTTATGATTAAAAGTTAGCGCAAAAATACATGAAAGTCTAGCTAGAGGGAATAGATTCAACAAACTAGAAGAGACAAGACATCGATCCAACCATTCTTCCACAAAACCATCAGAACCACGACTTTTCTCCCATGTAAAAGAGTAGCCATTTAATGGAAGATCTAGAAGGCAACAATCATCAAGAACATGTTGAAAATTGCGAATGAGATATTCAGGCTGAGGAGAAGAGCCATTTTTATCCTCTTGACTGAGTAATTCATTAAAATCTCTTATAATACAATAAAGGAGGTTAGATTGTTCATACAACATACGCAAAATGCTCCATGATTCTGTACGTTTAGAATAGTCAAGATGCCCATAAAAACTAGTAAATTACTAAGTAAATGAATTAATAGAAGACATCTCAGCATCAATATGAAACTTGGAAAAACTGTGAATATTTACATCTAAAGAGTCATGCCATAAAAGAGCAAGGCCACCACTCCGCCCATCCCTATCAACACAAAAGTAACCAGAAAAGTCAAGCTTACAATTTATTTCAACAATCTCATTAGTATTAACAAAAGTTTCAAGTAGAAATATAAAATTAGGCTTATGAGACAACACCAGGTCTCTAAGAACTAACACTGCTCATAGGTTGCGTAAACCACGACAGTTCCAACTACGGCCTAACATTGCTCCCGATGGGGTCCCAAGATAGACTTAGGCGATATATTAACAATGGAAGAAGACACAGCAAGATGAGTTTCATCAAGACTGCCATCTTGGTTAGGATCAATATTTTCGGTAAAATCATTTTGCACAATAGAATCAAGAGAATCAAGGAGAACTCTCTTCCATTTTTTATCGTCAAGCAGATTAATCTCCTAGTGTTCTTCTTGAATGTCCATGGGCTTAGCAAAAGAGCCCAATTCAGGTCCATGAGAAGTCAAGAGTCCGAGCCCATTAGGGCATTTTCTATCTTGATTATCAATCAAACTTGAGGTTGATAAAAAATAATATTGATAATCTTGTGAAATTTAAGGAACATACTTGATGATTTTGGAGAATTTAAGTCCTAAATTTCGCATAACTTTAAAATTTATATTCTTAATGGCTTGAAATGTGAGAGATACTTGTATTTATAGGTACTTGTAGAGGAGGTGCATGTGTTATACAAAGTTTTATAACTATCACTTGCCAATAGTAGGATTAACTTTGACTATTTTAGTGCAATTTGATTGCTCACTTGCATCATTATTTAAACAAACATTCTCTTTATAATTATGGTTTATTTATCATCATTTTATTGGAGTTTTTAATTTGCCATTAAAATAATATAATCAAGATAATAAATTTAAATATTTGATTAGTCTAAAATCTTTATAAATTTTCATTAAAGCATTTAATTAGGCTAGTTGAATCATTAATAGACTAAAAATATTTCATTGGTCTAAAAATAATTTCTAAAAATATACATGTCTATGAATATAACCTTAAAACTTGTTCACTTAATTTATTCAAGTGGAAAGGATATGTCTTGAAAAATTTTATGGAGCATAATAGCATTTTAGTTTTTATGCAATAAAAAATATTAAATATTTGAAAATAAATTTATTAGCATTTGACAACTTCAAAAATTTATATCCAATTAGAATTTAAAAAACTTTTTATCCTAATAAAATTTGAACTTAAATATTTGATAAAAGTTTAATTAGGATTAGTGAAATTTAATACCAATCTAACTTAAACTTGAAAAAATTAATCATAATAGGATTTAAAAAGCTTTTTATCCTAGTATATTTTGAACTTAAATATTTAGTCCAAATTTAATTAGGATTAGAGAAATTTAATTTCAATGTGACTTGTACTTGAAATAAAATAATCACAATAGGATTTGAATTTTTTTTTTTTGGCTTAAAATAAAAGATTGAACATCATAAATTAAGAAACAATGGATACATCATCTGGAATAGAAGATAAAGCACACTAAGCAACCTCCGCCATAAAAATAATATCCTCAGTCAAACTGAGTGGCTACTTACATTGTGCATGAGTAGCCTTATTACAAGCTCTAGGAGCATATAAGAAGGCCAAAACTTGAAATTAATTCAAGAGGGATAAAATGTCTTTAAAAAATTATATCATTTTGAGCTTAACCTACTTGTTGTTTTTGGAGAGTACGAGCAATTGTAAGATTGTCAACTTCCACTTCTAAGGTAGAAAAACCTACTTCATAAATAAGGGATAACCCAAATAAAAGAACTTAAGCTTCCAACATTATAATACTTTGCTAATAAGTATTGCACCATCTCCCAACTAAAAAGCATAATTTAGTCATGAAAATTTTTAATAATGGCCTCACAACCAACTATTAAACCATCTTGAGAATATGCTACATTATTATTTAATTTATAATAAGCATTTATAGGAGGTTTCCAACAACATAATGAAGATTGAGAAGAAGATGTCATAGAGCTTAACACCCCTCTAAAATTTTAAAGTTGATGGAATTTGGTTAACAGCCTGAATTCTAACTAAATGAGTTAGCATTGCTTGAGAACCATAAGCAGCCCCATCTCTTTGAAACCAAACATTCCATATGATATGAATAAGTAACTCAAAATGAGCTCAGTCCATATGATCAAATAGAAAAGACACAAACCTAAATTATTGCGAAAATTTATCAACTCATAAGTACAATGGGCTAGCAGACTCACAAACACCATTACACATTAGACATAAATTTTGTATAGGAACCTCTCTATCCAAAAGTCATTGAAAACAAGTGAGGGAATTTTTCATTAGTCTCCAAAGAAATACATTCACTTAGGTTGGAGAAAAAGAGTCCATATGTGTTTCCATATTGAATAGTCAATAAGAGAAGTTGATGAATTTTGAAGAGAGCTATCATATAGTTGTTTAACTAAGTGATAGCTAGTATTAATAAACAGCTCACCATTGGAGGTCTGCAACAAGAACATAACATTAGAAGGAAATCTATAACTTATAAAAATTTCATAATTGCAACAACATGAAAAGGTAGAAAAATTTATTTCTCTAGAGAGACTTTCTACTGCTTTAACTCCTCGTCAATTAAATTAGCAACAGTAGCTTATGGAGGTAACAATCTTTGAATTAAAGGTCATCAATTATTAACACCAAGAATCATCACCAAATATTAATAGATCTTTCATTATTCACTCTCCAACAAGAACTCAAAGGATAATGAGTTTAATAATAATTTCTAACTTTGTTTTGCTAATAAAGCATGATTAAAATGATACAAATCACAAAACCCCATTCTACTAAAATATTTTAAAGAAATCATTTGTTTCCATTTCACTTAGTGGATCGTTTGCCTATCCAAAACATCTCCCTTCCAAATTTTGCTAATTAAATAATGCATTTAATCATAAAACTATATGGGAAGTGCAAAATAACTCATCTCATAAGTAGGAATTGATTGGACTATCAATTTGAGAAGAATTTCCTTCCTTGCTATAGATAATAACTTACCTTCTAGCCATTCAGCTCTTTCCAAATTTAATTTTAAAGAAAGCCAAAAATGGCTTTCATAGATCTGCTAAACAACATAAGTAGTCCTACATATAGAGGATGAAGCCCCATCAATTGAACACTAAGAGCATTTTGAATTATTTATCTTTTAGAGTCTAAACCTTGGCTATTAAAAGAGATTTCATACTTGTCAAAATTCATCATTTGCCATGTAGCATTTTCATAAATTATAAGTAGCTCTTTGATTTTAGTACACTTCGATAATATGGCTTTTATGAATAAGAGAATGTCGTCTATAAAAAATAATATGAGATACCCAAACAACCATGATTAACCCATATCAAATGAATATTACCATTAAAAGCACATTACGAATTAAAGCAAATAAGCCTTCTGCACAAATGAGAAACAAATAAGGCGAGAGAGGGTTACCTTATTACAACCTTTTAGAAGGAAATAAAAAAACTAGTTGGTAATCATATAATAAAAAAGAATAAGACATAGATTGTATATATGACATAATCAAATGAGTAAAATGAGAAGGAAACCTCATTCGCATCATCATCCATTTAAGGAACACCCATTCAACTCTATCATAAGCCTTGCTCATATCCAATTTTAGAACTATGATCCATTATTTCCTACATGCAATATTTCATGGAATGAAACATTTCAAAGGTGACTAGAGTATTATTTATTATTAACCTCCCTAGAACAAAAGTGCTTTAAGAAGATTTTATCACTAATGGCAATGTTAAATTTAATATGTTTGCTAATACCTTGGAAATAATTTTATAAAGGACATTACATAGGCTAATAGAGCTCAAGTCTTTCATAGATTTGGACTCTTAACTTTTGGAATCAGTATAATGAAAGTATGATTTAAACCACGCATCATCACACTCAAAGTCAGAAATTCTAAAATAAAATCTAAAATATCCTATCCAACTATGGTTTAGAATTGTTGATAAAATAATACATACATTTCATCAGGCCTTGGAGCTTTATTAGGATGCATTTATGGTTGATATTTTGCAAGTATACAGGTCATACAAATAGTATATAAAGATATTATTCCTATAAGGATTGCAAAATCAAGTATTAAAGTTGTCTTTTATCTAGACAATTGAAAGAGAAATAACTAATTACTAAGTAAAATTAGCAATAAACTAGACTACACTAAATTAAGGACTAAATATGCAAGATCAAATTGAGTGTGTACTCTATAAATATAAAGAGTTAGAATTTCTTTTCCCTAATTTGACTTCACACACTAGTCAATTCCAATTTAATAATCAAAGGAGATGCAATATATGATGCATGCCACTATAACACATTGTAAATCTCTCTCAAGCATTCACTAAGTCAATTGATAAATAATGCATTAAGGATTAAATGGGCTTTCACCTTACCAATCATTTAATATATTACCTATCAATTTCAAGCACTAGGCATTTAAGCAATATTAATCATTCTAGTGTCTCTCAACTACTAGAGCAATTAATAGGTTAAGTCTTAGATCCATAACATAATTAATTTCTCAATATAATCATGTCATTTATGTCAAAAAATAGATGTCCAAGCTATTGCAAGCACAAAGTTTGAAGACCAAACCTATGTATAATAACAACTCTTTTCATAATTCAAGTGTGCTGACATCAAATTAGGGGTCTAAAAATCTCAATTACAATAAAAGTAGCCACTCATCTCACAAGTAAGTACAAAGAATATATAGAAAATCTCATGTTCATCATTAACCATAATTTAAATACACAAGATAAGGTAAAAGAATGTAAGTAAAAGAACCCCCTTTACGTAGATGTTTTCCCAAATTCTAAAAATAATGAATATTCTTTATTCTTGTCTTGATTACTTGAGTAAATAATGTCTTATTGCAATATCTTGAAGAGGGAAGTAATGTAATAGATATGGTTGAGTGCAAATACAGAGAAGAATAATAATGGTTGATGATTAAAGTGATGGTTCTTCTTTCTTTTTAATAATGGCTAACTAGGGCCTAACTCTTTAGAATGATCTACCCCATCATCCTTCTCCAGAAAATGATGCTTTTGTACCTGCCTATATGCCTTAGGATTTGGCCTATCATCAAGGAATATTCCCTTTAAGTGTCCTTGTATAGGTCAAAAGTTAGTGAGATGTAACGTGGTTCAGTGCACGACTGTGTTCTCCAGTTAGGCTTAATAAATTATGGATCACGGCTATGTCATAGGGTGTGCACAACTTGTCCTGATTCCTAACTTTCTCTATTGGTAGTGCACGACTATGTCGAGATAGTGCACTAATTTGCTCCTTTAAATTTTCATTCATTGAGCCATTTTTTATCCTCTGCAATGTTTACTCTATGAATCACAAAAAGAATTATGAGAGGAGATATGAAAGACATTCAAATATGCTCAAAAAGAACAAAAGATTATCATTTACATATTATTCTAAAAATTACTATTTTATTTCATAGTTACTAGAAAATAGTCATATTTTTCAATTACACATATGAAACCTTAAAGCAATAGCACTTAAAATGCATGCATTTTGTGCACTTATCAATTTACTTAAAGGCAAAAAGGATCTCATCATAAATGAAATGGTACATCCAATAGCTTATAGTAATTTTGAGTTAAACTATAATCCACTACACCCAAAATAAAATCAGCACTATTAGGATGACAATTAATGAATAAATCCAAATAAAAATATTGAACAACGACATCAATCTTATCCCTTCCTTCTTTGTAAACCCCATCATAATCTTTAATTTGATAAAGAGTATTAATCAGACATAATTTAAAAGATTTCATATAAAAGTATTTAGTATTTTATCACCTTCAAATAACACATGGCCTTTAATCTTTGGCGCTAACATATCTTTTATTTTTCTAATAATTCTTAAATATGTTACTATAATGCTCTTTGCTCATCCAATGAAGCACAACCTATAGAATTAACCTGTATCTTAGTGAGATTTTTTATGGCAATATTGCTCTATTTAAGAAGATTATAGAACATGAGGCTATTCCAAGCCTGAAGGGTTGAACTATAATTAGCCAAATTTTCAAAAACAATAATAGAAATAGAACCAGATTACCATAACACCAATTTTCTTTAATCAATGTTGCACAATTGCTTTCCTTTGCCTAAAAAGCCTCAAATCTTAAAGGCTTAAAACCCATTAAAAACCTACATGATTATTATAAGTCTATAGTATAATGGGAGCATGATCAAAATTAATCTTAACCAAATGCAACAAAATAAATGAAGGAAAAAAAGAATCCTAAGAGGAGGACCTAAAGAAATGATTTAGTCATTATCCAATAAAAGAATCATAATGAAGCCCATTATCCCATGTGAATGATGCTCTATAAAAGCTAAGATCTATAAGATTACGATGATCAACAACATGAAAAAAATCAACTATTGATTGAATAACTCCTTCACAACCACCAATGTTCTTATGCGAGTAAAGTACTTCATTAAAATACGAAAGCAAACAAAAAGAACATGAGACATCAAGTAAACTTGCTTTAGTAACTCTCATGTATGAGATTTTATATGAGACTTATGCCACCCATAAATATTAATTCTTAACTAATAAGTACTAAATCTTGTTGAAATAATCAAATAATACATAATGCTTGGAAAAATTCTAAATAGACAAATTAAAATTTTTACACCACATCGAAACTAAGCCTCTTAATTAACCAAATGAATCACATGAAATATATTAAAGTGAGAAAATTGAAAATAAATCTCTTCAACTTTGTACTAATCTAATCTAGGTTCTTTGAGGAATAAAATGCCAGTTTGTGAATTTTTAACAAAATCTTGAGCGAATGAACCGCTTGAGGATTCTTTAGACCTCAAACATTCCAACTTATGATCCTTGTGAGGCCTGGTGGGACTACTCAGTAGTTATCATCTCACAACTAGCGGAAGCAATTGCCATTTTTGAATTAAATTTAAGTTTTTCAATAGCTTCTCAAACTAGAACCAGTAAGATAAAATCCTAGCTAAAAGATACATTCCCTTCTATTAAGTCACATTTACTACCAATATATGAGATGGACCTATAGTTATATGAAAAGAATATAGCTCCAAATAATTTGCGTTCTTAGGTTTCCTACCTAATCTCTTGAATCACCTTAATCTCCACTTAGGGGAACAAGCAAACTGACCCTTTAAAGGATATCACTTATTGTTCAATATTAGTGACTAGAATATTCAGAAAATGAGCATCAATTAGAGCCAAGTCCTGAACAGAAATTGGGGATATAACTAAAGTCGAGGATTTAGTAGTTGGAGCATGATGATTCCATAATTTTGACACAAATTGTTCCTACTTATCAGCTGTTATGACCCTATCATTCTCAATCTTAAATTTATGATGAGCACCAGCAGGTTATTATTTTAGTGAATTAATAGAAATAGAATTCTTTAAGAATGATGAACTAGTATAAGTAATAACATGAACTATATGTTTATTTCTAATAAACGAAGCATGTAGGAAAGGATTTATCAACTATATGAGGCTTGATATAACATTCCCCATTAGTGTGTCTGAAAATACTGTACCACTAATAAAAATTGATAGGGGTTTTTCATAGTGAAAGTATACCCAAATTTGCTCACTTTTGCTATTTAATGTTACAGTACATTGTTTAATTAGAACAATCACATCCAAGGCCACTCTCACACAAATAAACTTTTCTCAAGAATTAATATCATTTTCATTGATCTTTAAGAACATTCTTAATTTTGTAGCAAACTTCATTATGGAATCCTTATCCTTTCAATTTAAAGAAAGATTTCATAAATTCTCATAGAAAAAGAGAGGAGGTTAAGACAACATTTGAAGGTTGCTCCTCCTCCCTAGATAGTTCTCCTAAAATAATAAGTTGGTAGTCATAGTGCCACTCTCCTTCAACATTCGCCTTTTATCAAAAATCACCTTAAAACTCATATATAAAGAGATTATCTTTTACCTCTTGACATTTAAAGCCACCTAAGAGTCTCTAACACCCCTTTTAATGCATCCAATAATGCCTTTAGAATAAATGACTTGCTAGATAAAATCCTATAAATAACACAATATGTCATGTTTATTAGAAACTACCAAGATTGTATGACCAGTTTGTAAGTCTACAACTTCCTCTTCAAGTTTCATAAAAAAAATTCTTCAATAATTTCTCTTAACTCTTAAACCATTCTAAATTTGAGGAGTGATAGACATAACAAAAATAAAGAAAACAAAGAATGAGAAAACAATTTCATAAGAAAAAAAAAACCTAACCTTGGTCCTCAAGAAGGAGACTTAGTAGAAAGAAACCTTTACTTCCACGAAAATAATAGTAAATGCTTAGGATTGAAAACTTTCAATCCTCATATATGTTAGATTTAGAAAAAAATAATCTCTATAAAAAAGACACCTTAAAATTTTTCAAGGCATACAAAGGAATTAGTATTTTTTTTCTTTACTTAAGTCATGTGAAATCTAAGATATGAGTTTTTTTTTTTTTAACTTTTTCATGTCATGTATGCATGGGACTATTTTTTTTGTTGGTTCATGTTGTATCTCTTTTTTTGTCCATGCATTTTTTATAGATTTCTTTTTTGTAGATTTTTTCTACTTCATTAAAATTTATAACTTGTAACTTTTTAACTATTGATCAAATTGGCAATCATTCTTTGATATTAGTTAAATTGACTTGAAGTCTCCTTATTTGATTATTAAAATAATTAAACCAACTTTCAACTCTTTGATATTTAATAACTAAGTCATTTTAAAGCTTCCATTTTAATTCCATTCTTTGATTATTTAAAAATAAAATATCTCAAAATTTTTCACTACTTAACTTAAGCCTCCTTCATTATCCATTTGAATAGTTTAAAAATTTTATTTTGACTATTCTAGAAGATAATTTTTTTAAGATTGCACTAATCTGAGTTTTTTTTAACCATCCAAATAATTAAGTCAAATTTTTTTGACTATTAACTATTAATAAAGATGGTTCATATTCAAGATTTCACTAATATGAGTTTCCTTCTTTAACTATCCAAATAGCTAAATCGATTTTTTGACTATTGGATATTAATAAAGATAGTTTGCATTAAGGATTTGATATGAATCACATGGAGGCAATTCAACCAATAATTCAAATGGATCAAAAGGAGCATATTGAAGATAATGGATCGCATGAAGCTAAGTTAAAGTTGGATGGACCTTGTTTGAATCATGAAGATAATGTTTTGAATAATGAAGATAATGCTTTGAATGATGATTTGAAGCTATTAAAAGTTTAATAGCTATATCGCATGTAAAGAAATTTAAAGAGAAATCACGTGCAAAAAAGTTTTAAGTCATTTTACAAGGTTTTAATTTGGGCTAATCATTCACATAAGGATTTAATTCATTTTGAAGGCCTTAATAGAAGTCAAATTGAAGCTAAATGGCCTTTACTTTACATATTGGAAGTCCATGATTATGATGATTATGGATAGATTTGTTTAAGGCTTATTTTAGGCCATGTCATTTTTGGGCATTAATTATTTGACTAGATTTCATATTCATTAGTATTTATATTTGTTTAGAGGCCTTAAACTATGTTTAAGTTGGCCTAAAACAAGTAGGAAAAGTTTGCTTTAGTTTTAAGTACTTATTTCCTACTTTAAGAAGGAAACCTTAGTGATCTATGAGTCATATGTTAAAAATCTATACATTATTTGAAAAGTTTTAATAAGTTTTATTCAGATTAATTAAGTCAAATTTGACCTAAAGCATTAATTGCTTGTTTTCTCATGTTCTTGAAAGAATACAAACCTGAACTTATCAAAGGAATTGATCAAATCTTTGCGGCATTCAAAATTGAAGTTTAAGTCATCCAAATTGACTAGATTCAATCATTTTGATCATTCAACTTGTTTCTTAGAATATTGGGCAAAGTTATTAAGAGTATTTCATCAAAGTCAATCATGATGAATGATTTCATAATTCATATTAGGATTACACTAATATGAGTTTCCTTCCTTAACATCCAAATAGCTAAATAATTTTTTTAACTGTTGGATATTAATTAAGATGTTTGCATTGAGATTTATGTTAATATGAGCTTTCTTCCTTGACAATCCAAATAATTAAGTTAATTTTTTCTTTACTATTAACTATTATAAAGATGGTTTTCATTGAGTACTATAATGATATTGATAATCATCAAATTGTACAAATTGTTGAAGTCATGAAAAAGGCACATGCTCAAGTTGTCTTTTAGTTCTTTTGTTATATCATGACCTTTTTTCCTATCGGCTATGTGGATATCGATTATATAGTTCTATGACATTCTATTGGTCTTTAAAAGTTCATGAGTGGCTTATGTGAATATCGATTATATAGTTCTATAAGCCCATAGTGATTCTTCCATCTTTCCATGCCAATTCTTTTTGAATGACTAACAATCTTTTGAAGAAGATTACATAAAGTAAAGCTTTGTAAGTCCATTCCCAAGTGCATTACATATTGAGGAATGATGTTGTTTTAAGCCAAATTTTTCATTACTTTATTATAAAACTCTTTGTCATCATCAGTTCTGATATAATGAAGAACACCGATAAATAATATTTGTTCGAATGAAGTTCATTATAGTTTTCTTCTTTACATTTTTACATGCTATACCTTTAATATATTTAAAGAAACAATCTGTTGTAATCAAAATATAGAGATAGCCACTTGAACTCTTTAGTAAAGGTCATATAATATCAAGTCTCCAAGCATTAAAAAGCTAAGATATAACGGTAGGATGAAGTGGCTTTAATGGTTGGCATATTAAATTTGTATGAAATTAACACTCTTGACATCTCCTATCATAATCCATGCATTCTTTTAATTATTGTGAGCTTGCAGTATTATATCCTTTTAATTTGAAAGTGAAGCTTCAGATTAGATTGATGGCTCTTCTAAAATATGCCTCTTGTAATGCCTTTCTAACTTTTTCTTCTCCAAGATAACATAGGAAAATATCATCAAAGGAACATCTATAAGGGTTTCCTTACAATTTATGAATTTAAGAGCTTGCCATTTAACTTAAATTTTATAGTGCATATCACTAAGTAATTTTTCACGCTCTAAGTAATGAATGATTAGCTCATGCCAATTATCCCCATCAATTTCATAGACAAAGACATCATTCACTTTATCTTTATCTTCATCTTCAATTTAAGTGATGATGAAATAACCATTCTTTGATATATTGGAACTTTAATTTCTTTATTTGATATAATCCAATTAAACACCAAATTAGCTAAGGCTTTTGCTTGTTGATTTTCTTTTCTTAATAAATTCTTAATCGAAAAAATATCAAACTAAGTAAGTAGCTTTGAGGCATATTTAAAATAGGGCAATGATTTAACCTTTTTTACTTTATAGAGTATAGGAAGTTGATTAATAATTAAATTCAAATCTCTAAAGATCTTAAGATTTAAAATTTTCATATTAATTGCCAATTTTAATCCAAGGACCAAAGCTTGATATTCTACTATAATTTTTGAGTAAAGTTTTTTTAGATTGAATGCAAAGGGCAAGATATAACTTTATGAAGTAATGAAAACTACTTTAACACATACACTATTACGTCTAACTACTCTATCAAAGATAATTTACTAAGGACTTAACTGCTCCATCAAAGACAGTTTACTGAGGACTTAGGAATTTTATAAAGAAATCTCTTTATTTGGAAGGTCTTCAAGAAAGTTCCAATAATTAAAAATTGGATAGGTAGTAAGAAAGTCTATTAGGGCTTGGCCTTTCGTTGTCTGGGCATAAAGAATTTCAAATTCTTTTAATAGGATAGCCTATTTTAGCTAATCTTCTTGATAGATCTGGCCTTGACTTTATGTATTAATAAGATAAGCTCAAGAGATTAAATAAACAAAGTAAGCCTACAAATAATGTCTTAGCTTCTTTATGGCAAACATTAGAACTAAGCACATCTTTTTGATTAGTAAATAGTTTAACTTAATGTCATTTAACATTCTACTAAGTTAGTAAAGTGCATTTTCTTTTATTTTATCATTCTTTTGAGCTAGCAAAACTTCTATTGACCACTTTTGTGCATATATATATAGGATGAGAGGACATCCTAAAATTGAAGCTTTTAGAACATGTGGACTCAAAAAATATGTTTTAATGCTTTTGAAAGCATTGTAATGTGCTTCATCCCAATTAAAAGGAACATCCTTTTTTATCAAGTGACTGAAAGGTTGACATATTCCTACTAAGTTAAAAATAAATCTTCTAATGTATGCCAACTTTAGTTCATAGGTGTCTTTTAGTTCTTGCATTTTGAGAATAGCATCAATCTTCGAACATACTATAAACCCTAATAATTTTCCTAAAGAAACTCCAAAGGGCATTTAGTAGATTAAATTGATATTTTTGAAGGTGCTCAAGTACTTTTTGAAGGTCTTGTAGATGATCATTAGTCTTTTTAGACTTTATAACTAAATCATCTATGTAGCATTCAATATTCTTGCAAAGTATATTATCCAAAATCTTTTGCATTGCTCATTGATATGTTGCCCTCGCATATTTAAGATCAAAAAGCATGACTTTGTGTTAATGAATTCAATTTGGGGTTTGAAAAGTAATTGCCTTTGCACTCTTTGCTACCATTAAAATTTGTTTATATCCAAATGACTGTTAAGAAAAAATTATCTTTCATAGCCACTAATAACATCAATCACGATTTTGATGATAAATAATGCAAAATCATCTTTAGCACTAGTGTTGTTAAGATCTTGAAAGTTAATATAGATTTAAATTTAACCATTCTTCATTCTTATTAGAACAATATTCAAAAACTATTTTGAAAACTTAACTTATTTGATGAAACCGATGTCAATAAGCTTACTAACTTTAGTCTCAATTTGAGGAATTAACTTAAGTTGAAAGCACCTTTGAGGTTGCTTGACTGTGTTTGCTCCTTTTCAATTGCTATACGATGAATCACCACTTTTAGATCTAAGCCAAACATCTCTTTGTTTGACCATGAGAAAACATCCTTGAATTTGATAATTACTTGCTTGTAAGCATCTTCTTTTTTCTTGAGATAAATTTGTATTCAAAAAGATTAGTTTAGGGTTTTTAGTAGACCCTAAGTTGTATTCTTTTAGTTCATCCATAGTTTTGTTTCATTCTTCAAATGTTAGTGAAACTTCCTTTACATTTTCCTCAATTGTTAGCTCTTTTCATTCCTCATCACTTAGTGACATATTATGATGATATTACAATTTTTTTTCTTCTTTAATAAGGCATTAAGCTAGTAATTACTATTATTTGACTTTGAGTACTTCACCAGTTATAACAACTCATTTACTTTGACGAATCATACGAGAGAGAAAGTTTGTAATTGATTTATATAAACTTGTTTGTTCAAGGATTAACCGATTGATTTTGAAGGAAGTAATACTCACCAACTAATTTTGAGTGCTTTTTAATGATTTTTTTGGGCAAATTATTTATTGCCTTGGAGTTCAGGGGCCAAACTAGCACTTAAGCCAAAATTACCCCCATAACACGACAAGAGTACTTTTGGCTTTGGGCAAACCCAAACCCAGACCCTAGCGGAAGAACCCAAAGGTGAATGTGGGACCAATAATAAGAGTGGGACCAGCGCATGGAGAGAGAGAGATTGCAGGCTTTTGCTTTTTTCACTATTTGACTAGAAGACACTTTTAACAGAAATTACAATGATGGTAGGTACTGGTGGGACAGCCATGGTGAATTGAAGAAAGAAAGAAAAATGAAACAATAAAGAAACAACAGCAATGGTGGTGGTGGTATTAAGTTAAAGGAGAGAGCGGACCCAAAATCAAACACACCATCAAGCAGCGAAAGAAAAGAAAAGCAAAGCAGAGGCTTTTTACTTTTCTTGCTTTTTCTCTGATGTGTTCCTTTTGATAAAGCAAAAACCCCTACTACCATTACTTAGATTCTTCTTCTTCTTGTTCTCTTTCTCTCAACCTACTGGATGAGAGAATCTTTTCTTTTTTTTTTTTTTTGCTGATTTTGTTACATATTGTGTTGTAATATGTAAGTGTTTTTCCTTTTCCCTACTTAATTCCTTCTTTTTTTAAGCTGCATTTCTGTATTACTTAATTATTCAACTGGGTTTTCGCCATTTTTGTTTAATCATGAAGGTTTAGTTTTGCTTTTCGATTTTCATAGGTGGGTTCCTTTTTCTTTGGAAGATTGTTGTGTTGCTGACTTTTTTCTGATGCAAATTTTATGTACATTGTTAAAAAAAAAAACTGTTGTGATAAGATATTTTGGTGGGTCAAATGGGTAATCAATATTGCAAAATGTAGTTCAAAATTTGGAAATTGTTACTGCAATTTACAAGTAAATAAGATAATTTGTGGAGTGTAATTGTAAGGGAATTGTATGGACAAACGATAACCGGCTTGTTTAAGGATTTTGATTTGTTTGTAGCTTTATTGAGGCTTGAATGAGGATTGCATTATCATTCTTGCTTTAGTTATCTGATTATTTTCAACCAATGCAGTTGTTGAAATTTCAAAATATCCAGCAAGAAGAATGTTTATGTTTTTCCATTTTCTTCTTTTTTTTATCCCTTTTTGTCTAGATCAAGAGTTTGCTAGAACAATCTTTTGCTGCCTCCTTAAGATATGTTGCCCCAGTAACATGCTGAATGATTGTTTTATTTTTGCCAATTGCATTGCGAATTTGTTAGATGTAATATTTCAAATGTGTATTTAGATTTTCACATTTTTTATGTAAATTCTGATGTTTAGTTCTGTCTTTTTGTTTGCTTATGGTGAAGAGCCAATTAAAGTTGGATCAATGACAAAGATAAGTCCTGAAATAGAAGAAATGGTTCAGACAGAAGTGATACTTTCAGTTTCAGCTGATGTGAGCTTTGCTTCTAATGAGTTTCCAAAATATAAATTAGGACCTGATAATCAGATTCTGGAAGAGCCAAAAGAGGAGAATAGTGGTCCATCCTTAAAGGAGGTTGTTGAACAAGAAACTATACAGTTGTCAGATCAGCACAAGCGCCTCTCAGTTCGTGATCTTGCTAGTAAATTTGACAAGAACCTGGCTGCTGCTGCCAAGTTGACTGAGGAGGTTCTCAAACATTTTCATTTTTTCTTTCTTTAGATGTAATATATATATATATATATATATAGTTCTGTGTGCTTACACAAAAGTGTCATTTCAATGCTTAGTATGGTTCTCTCCCTACCATCCATCAAGTCTGCTTTAGTGCACCAAGACGGTGGCCATATATACGTATTCTTTCTTTTCTCATGTTTAATCTATGTTATATTATATCTTCCCTGGTCTTAAGCCCATGATATAAATGAACTTATCCTTTAATTCTTTAGTCTATCAATTTGCGGAAGCAGATGTGAGGAAATGGATCCTTGAATTGATTACCTGTTCAAGAACAAAATCATGAACCAAGCTTATTCGCTATTCCACAGTCTAAATCCTTTTTCAATTATAGAGAAAATTAAAGAAAGAAATTTCTTGTTTGTGCTTTTCTTATCTTTCGTAAACCATATGTTACATGCCCAGGGAGAGAAGAGTTCACTCTTTCTGAACTTTCTGTTTTTTTAAGAATAAAGGGAGAAGGATTATATTCCTTTATATACAATTCCCTTTTTGTACAGAGTAACAGCTTGTAACTTCCATTTTATAGTTACTAGATTATTATTTTATGTATCTTTAAATTATTTCTCATTCAAATGGTTTCTTAAATTGGGTTAATCCACCATTATGGGCGGACACCAACCCAAAAGCCAACATGATGATAAAAGACTAGATAAAAGGTGCTTTTCTTTCTTGGTATTTAGGCAAAACTTAGAGAAGTGGCTTCTTTGGAAGGACACGTTCTTTTAAAGAAGCTTAGAGATGCTTTGGAATCTTTAAGAGGCCGAATGGCAGGGCAAAACAAGGAGGATGTAGAGAAAGCCATCTCCATGGTTAGCATTTTGTTGTTTCTTCTCTGTTCTCCTCATATTGTGTCCTTGAACTTCTGCATCATTTGTTTTGTTATTTCTGAAAGTTTACTTGTATGGGAAGCTCAAGACTAGATTGATGTTTTTATGGGGCAGATCCATTGCATTTTGAAGCAATGACATTTGTGCAATTCAATTGTTATATCTGTAGATTCCAGGCTTGTACTTTTTTCTGGAATTTTATTGGTACCAATTTTCCGTTGAATTTATGTATATTCTTTGTGCATCATATCTATAGCTTGCCTATTTCTTTCGTTTGCTTTATGGATCATGAATATCATATCCTTTTTCAGAACAAATAAAAGTTGTTGAGTGGGGGGATGATCTTTATGTATTTAAATAGTAATACGTGGTTGATCTTCTTACTATCCATTCAATACTTGCTTGCAACTCTTCATGTTTTCTTCTTGCTATTAATCATGTGCATTTGGTCAATGTGTGGACATATATTATATATGCATGCATTCAAAGAAGGACATATCCAACTGAAGGAAAAGTTCTTTTCACTGCAATTTATTCATTGGTTTTTTAGTTGCAACATGATAATTGTTTCAACTATAATATTTTACACAGGTAGAGGCACTAGCAGTTAAATTAACTCAGAAAGAAGGAGAATTAATTCAAGAGAAGTTTGAGGTGAAAAAGCTGGCTAACTTCCTTAAACAGGTCAGTTAATGATGCATTAATTTTTCTTTGTCAGACAAGAAGAAAATTCCACTGGATAGTTCAATCAAATGCTCCTTTTCTACTATGTGTGTGATTTTTGTAGGCAGTTGTTTCTCTGAAATCTTACTTTAGTTTCTCACATGTAAGGGATTGCATACTGTCATGGTTGGTGTTGGTATCATTTTATATGACATATAAGCTTCTCATTCTAATATGCTTTGTCTTTTGAGTAAAATATTATAGAAAGCTGAGTCATATATTTTGTTCAATAAATTTTTATTTTCTCAATTAATTGTTTCTTTTCGTAGTCAGTGAATACTGATTTATGCAATTCTTTTCCTAATTATCCTTTTCTGTTTGCCCAACTCACTCTAATCTGTTTGCACCTTTTGAGAAGGAACTTGCATATATGTTCCTAGTACCCTGTTTTCTTGGCATAATTGAGTATTTTGTTATAATCTACAGGCTTCTGAAGATGCTAAAAAGTTGGTCAACCAAGAAAAATCTTTTGCTTGTGCTGAAATTGAAAGTGCCAGGGCAGTTGTGCAGAGGTTTGGAGAGGCCCTGGATGAAGAAGAAAGGAATGCTCAAAATTTAAAAAATCAGGCTCCTGTGGGTTCTCTTTCATGTTGCATTTTTATCATATATTGCCATTGCCATTGCTTATATATCTTTGAATTGCCATTGCTTTTATTTAAAAATCAGGCTCCTGTATATATTACTAAGAGTAAACAACTTCTTCATCATAATGCTCATAGGTATGGTATGGGTGAACGTATCAAAGCCTTAAGTAAAATTGATGAGGAAAATATAATGTATCTTCTGCATTGAACTAGACATTTAGTAACCAACTTAGCCACTTATTATTATTACTATTATGTTTCTAGAACAATGAACACTTCTTAATTCAGACTGCACCTAGATGGCCACTTTCAGGAAGGGAAAAAATTCAAATAATTTCACTTTTGATTCTGAATTTTTGAAGTTAATGATCTTTATCTAGAGAGATGGAACTTGTAAATTTGATACAGTGTGTTCATTGTATTTATGCCAGATTCTTATGATTTTTGGACAGATTGGTCCATCATTGCAAAGTTAAATTTTACCATCTTTAATAACATTTACTTCTTTGTGCTAATATGGGTAAGGTACATAAAGATGTACTAAATCTAGTCACTATAATACAGCATGAAAGACATTATAATAAAGATGTACTAAATCTAGTCATATGCAAAGTTCAGGCTTCCAAATAAAATCATTATGGTGTCTACTTTAAGTTCCTTGGTGTTGAAGAAGCGCGGACACTTCTCTTATGAGGGCATGTAGTGTCAGATACTTGTTTGACGTGTGCATAGGTCTGACACTTGCACGACAAGTATCAAACACATGAAATTGTGTCAGCCAAAAAAAAAAAATTGTCCGACACATGTCTGATGCATTCTTTTTGACATATTAGATACATGTAATATACTTTTCTACAAACTTCTTATAATTAATTAATTGTTAATATAGATTGTAGAATTAAAAAATATATATTAAATATGGAAAAATAGTTAAAAAAATCAAAATATTGTAATTAAACCCTAAAATATTAAAAGTAAATTTGCCCTAGGTTATAAATTTGAATTGATTTTTGAAAAGAAAAAATTGTTATTACTGTTACTTTTTCTTACATTAAACTTGCTCTTGTAGAAACAGATTTGTAGCTACACAAGATTTTTAGATTTCAAATATAAATTTCACCAGAAAGATTGCTGTTGATTATTTTTTATATATAATTATTTTTTTTATTTTCAATATAATGAATGCATTCTGCATATAATTGTGTCTATGCATCATAGGCCCTGAACTGTCAATCTATTTTTTTCTCTTTAATTTGTATTTTCCAAATGTGATATTTCTTGTTCTTCATTGTCATTATTTGTGTTTTAAGTTTTTATTGTTTCTGTAATCTGATAGTATAATTTTGATGCATATCAATATCTAATAAGGTTATACCTTGGCTACTGCAGGATGTGGATGAACTAATTGAGGAAGTTCAAGAATCTAGACGAATAAAATTGTTGCATCAACCAAGCAAGGTACATGCATTTTCTTCAAAATTCGGTATTGCAGACAGGCTATTTACTATTCTGAATTTTATCAGGTGGATCAGAAACATTGACATCCATACAAGAAAGACTCGCAGTTCATTGGACTGACTAGAGTCTGTGACCTTACAAAATTTTTAAGGGTAAAATGAAGGAAGAATGTAAAAGGAAAAGAGGAAATTTGAAAGAATTTTTCCTCAACTTTCTCCTTTTCTTGCATATCTTATTATCCTAAGCAAATCAATGCGCATACTTCCATTTATTCGTCGTAATGGTTTGATTAAATTTTTTTTTTCTGTTATTTATAAATTTCTTTAATCATCAGAAACTTGCATGTGCATAGGTGATGGACATGGAACATGAACTCCGTGCGCTAAGAAGTCAGATTCGGGAGAAATCTATTTTTTCAGTTAAACTTCAGAATGAGGTTAGCTAAGCATTTTTTTTTGTATCTATCAACTCTTGCTTTCTCCTTTATCCAGGTTTATTGTTTGATACTTTTTCAAGTCAATGGATGGCAGAAAAAGATGAAGTACTTAACAGAAAAGTAATAAACTGCAATAGAAATTGGTCCTTGGCTTGGTGATATTAAGTATTCAAAATGCTAACGTGTCTGAAAGTTTTTGAAATTGCTTCTTACCATCTCCTTTTTTCATTGTAAGTAACAGTTTTCACAGATAACTTAACTTCCTTGAGAATCATGTTAAAATGAACGGATTGAGACAAAAATACTATCATCAGTATGATATCTCCTCTCTTACACATTAAGATTTTGGATACAGAACTCATGTCATTTCTGCAGTTAAACTTACTTTTATGACAATGGAACTGTGACCGCATATTAATTATGTGAAGCAGTTTTCATATTTTTGTATATTTGATGTTTGCGATCCATCCCAGTCTGGAACACTGAAATTAAGGCTTGGCTGTTGAGCAGGCAAGCCTTCCAAAAGGTTGAGAGCACATTCTTATTGCAGAAGCTGGCACTACGTTTCTCCATTTCGTTTTGTTTTATATTTTCTTTTATTGGATTCTTAACTTTTGACTATTTCCTGAGTGATAGATGTTAACTGACCATTTTATAAACATTAAAGTTATATATTATTGATAGTGTTTTTGCATTTCTAATGCCCTTATTCTTCCAGCTGGCAATGAGCAAGAGAGCTGAGCAAAATAAATCATCTCCATATGTCCTTGATGGTTCTGAATCTCTAGGTTCATGTCTACAACTCCGACCTCGATCAGATGGTTCTCCACCACTTTCAAAGTGTTCAATTCAGTGGTATCGTGTATTATCTGATGGGAGCCAAAAAGAAGCTATTTCAGGTAATTTTTTCATCAGAGCTTTTCACTTGTTACTATTATCAAACATTTAAGTGAACGGGTACTGGTCCATTCAGTTCATGACAAATGATAACTTTCTTAGCATTTAAAACAGTCCTGATGGTTTTGTGTTTTTGAAAGTTCATCTGAAAGTGGTCTGTATATTATCCCATGAATGCATTTAGTCCTGTGCGTTTATTTAATTCCATAATTCTAGATATGTTACCCATAGTTTGTTCTAACTTCATGCAAAATTTAACAGTAAACATTTCTTTCCTCATTAATAGCTTTTCCTACCTTCCTGAACATGCATGCGCACATACACAGAAAAAAGAGGAGATAAAAGACAACATGTATTTATTCAAAACATTTGGAGATCAAGTGTAATTTTAGGAAGTACTTTGATTCCATTTATGGGATTTACTTCTGGTTAACATTTACATATGCATCTTTGCTCTGGGTGGTCTTGATATGCAGCACACTGCAATAAGGTCAATAAATTCCAATCTTATATAAGACTCCAGGGATTACATGTTTAACATACTTTCTCTAATTAGCAAAATGTCATTTATTGCTGTATTATGAATTTCTTGTGGTGTTTGCCTCACTATATTGTTCCAAAGCTAAAGCTGAATTTGACATATATCTTGCTCTATCTAATGTGATTCAATAGGTGCCAACAAATCAATCTATGCACCTGAACCATTCGATGTTGGACGAGTGTTGCAAGCAGATATCATTTCAAATGGCCAAAGGGCCTCAGTGACGACTACTTCTCCCGTTGAAACTGGTTGGTGCTCATCATGAAAAATGATTTCTGCAAAACTTTAAGTTGATTTCCAGTTGTCCCTTATATAATTTTCCTTGCATTTGTTTCATAGTGAGGTTAAGATTGCAAAATCTAGGTTCCTCGTTTACTTTTGTGCTTGCTATATTTTATGAATACATAGAGAGCATGAGAAGAATGCTT
Source organism: Mallotus repandus (assembly GCA_949671775.1). Taxonomy (NCBI): domain Eukaryota; kingdom Viridiplantae; phylum Streptophyta; class Magnoliopsida; order Malpighiales; family Euphorbiaceae; genus Mallotus; species Mallotus repandus. The sequence goes on from CATIWM010574896.1 coordinate 54,776, forward strand.
ATAGTATTGCTTTCAACAGCTGCAGGATTGGGAAGCTATGTAGAAACACTTCTACGAAAATCTAGCTCTGAATTTAATGTATGTGCCCCCATCCCTTTCTATTACTTCAGCCACTAGAAGTTGATGTTTATTATTTTTCTACATTAATTAGTAATAGACATTAACACATGGTAGATATTTAAGCAAACTCAACATTGTCAGAGTTAAATATATATTTGTCATCATTTAATGCTTTTTTTTTTTCTGAAGTATTTATTCTGTGACAGTATTCTGAATTACGATGGTCACAGTTTTCTATTCGTGGCAGTATGGCTCAAACCTAAAACTTTGCCTTCATTTGATTAAGTCTTACTTTTGGTTTTTTTTATCACTGGACTAATGGATTTTTGCACATCTAAATTTGTGTAATTCCTATTATTTTTTAATTTTTTTACCCTTGATAAATTATATAAAATTACATCAGCCATAGACTTTGCCTCCATGACCCTTCTCCCCTTTTCATTTTGTTTTCCATCATCGTGTCAACATTATAGTAGAAAATCCAATTTGTGATATTTTTAGCTCTAATAGAATTGTGTCAAGAATGGTGGCAGTTTCAGCAGCTGAGTTGGTAATGATGACTTCATTTTAACTTGCTTAGTTCAGTATCTTGAAAGGTAAACTTGGTTTTTCCTTATGTTGACATCATCATTCATCGGTAGTGTCTTTGGCATAACCACTAACCAGGCCATGCCACACCATACCATTCTCCACTTCCACCCTTGAGAACATTGAACAGCACAACTCCTGACATACTTCCAGTATCACTGTTCCCTTGGACAGCTTTTTAGTTTATCACCTCTGCTACTATCACTGACCATAAATACTGCTGCCATGATTTGTTTCTCAGGATGCAAGTATCAATTTTGATTCCAAGACCAATCAACTAGTTATGCTAATCAAGGATCTAATTTTTCTGGATCCTTTATAAGCAGAAAACATTGTTTGACACTAAATTTCCTCGAAACGGGGCTGAAATTCTTGAGTTTGATCTTGAAAACCTTGTCTTGGCTTGTATTTCTATGGTGTGCAGCAAAAACACATTGTTGCATGCTCTTTTTATGAAGTGACTTGTATTAGTTAGCTTCGAAAAATGGGTAAAATAAAAGTAAATGATATATAAGTAAATTGTAAGTTTTTTAGCATAAAAAGTGTGAGGTGGATTGACTTTTGACAGATAAGAAGATTTAACAAATGTTAAACAAGTTTGGTCGTACTGGGTTTGGCAATCCAATATCATGAATGTTGTATAACCTTTGATGAGATGACTGATTTTCCTTATCTTATCTCTGTCATATCCGTGGTTTGTACTGGTATATTCTTAAGTTGATGCAAAAACTATGCAACTATTTTACATTTGACTACTATTTTGAGTGTTCAGTTTCACTTGTGCTTTATGGATGGTGGTGTTTAGATCAATATTGTCTTTTTGATTGGATTCAAGCTATTAGAAGCCTTGTCAAATATTAGAAATTTTGCTCGGTTGAGAGATTTCTTCACAGCTAGAACTTCAAAACAAATGTGGTCTGGTAGAAATATGTTCAGTTTGGACTTGCAAGGCAATTAACATCATAGTGTCATTAGAATGTCCAGGCCACAACTGATACATCTTGGCTTGGATGAGCACTCTACTGAAGAACCATTACTAAAGATTCTGGGACACTGCTTTCAAATAACTAGCAAATATGAAAATAACATCTGCTTTTTGTAATGGCTGCATGTTGACCAATAGTTTGGAGTTGCTATATTAATTTAGTGCTCATGAACATCATGAAAATGCTACAGTATCAAAAAAGAAGGAATAAATCAGGATGTAATAAATTATAAATAAATCCTTGTCTGTGCAGATAGCTGTTTCAAGAAAAATTGCATTTGGCTCTTGTTACTTATGTTGGTGTTTGATATTATATTATGCAGGTAATAATTTCCCAGATGAATGGACAAGATCATCCATCACATTCTGTCCATGTAATGAATGTGGGAAAAATGAGAATAAAGCTTTGTAGAGGGTGGATTACAAAGGCCAGAGAAATTTATTCTACACCGATGCAGGTATCTGTTCTGCAATTATGCGCAGGTTGTCTTTACATATAATGAAGGTTATAAACAAGCTAAGTACTGTTATGGGATTGAGGATCATTATCATTTAGTTGAAGACCTATTGGGTCCATTGCTGTTAGAATCATATGATTCAAGTCAATTTAGGTGTAAAATGAGTACTCTTAGAGAGAATCAGAATTGACCAAGAATCATAGACAACTCATGCGAATCGGTGCAGAATCGACAGAACCAATGTGAATCTGTCAATTCTGCCAATTAAAAAATCTAACTGATTAAACTACTAAATTTACATAAAAGCCCACCCAAAACAAAGGAAAAGCAGAGACCATAGAGTAGAAGGAAAGAGAAAATGAACAAAAGAAAGGAGAAAAATAGTTGTTAAAGGCGCGCCTGAGGCGCACGAGGCACAGGCCTAGGCGCCTCAGAGCCTCCAAGGCGAGGCACTTCACTAAGGCGCGCTCCTTGGGCGAGGCTTGGCGCGCCTCAGTGAAATTGCTGTTATAATATGTATTTTTGAGCTGGGCTGGGCTTGGGTCTAACTTATTTTATTAGCCTTGTTAGTTAAAATGGGTGGGTCTAACTTATTTTATTGGCGTTGTTATTTAAAAAAGCCTTGTTTAGTTAACAATTAGGGTTTTTAGAAGGAAAGAAAAGAAAAATTTGGGACAACAGCTTGAAGATTCATCCGGAAAAAAAAAATTGAAGAACCCTTCTCTTTTCTTTTTATCTCTTTCTCCCTGACTTTCAAACTTTTTTTTCTATTCTCATCTAAACATCTCCTACTCTTTTTTCTTTTAGTTATACAACTCTTTTCTTTTTTCTTTTAGTTGGACATCAGAATTTTTTTCTTTTTTTAATGTAAATTAAGTTAATTTCCTACTCTTTTTTTAGTTATACAACTCTTTTTGTTTTTTCTATTTAAACGTCTTAAATTTTAGAATGTAGTAATCTGTTAATCTGTTTTTTTTTTTTGAACTATAGTAATCTGTTTCAAGTTTAACATCTTAAATTTTAGAATGTAAATTAAATTAATTCATGAAGAAGTGGACATTTAAATTAAATGTAATAATCTGTTTTAACATTAATGTAGTAATGTAAATTAAATTAAATTAAA
>CATIWM010575144.1:0-13137 GCA_949671775.1 Mallotus repandus
CACATCAATTTTTTAAGTTACAAATCATGTAATAACTTTGCAATACAACCTTAAAGTCTTAGATCGATAAGTTGTATTGAATTCCAAGTGCTTCCAATGCATTGACAGAATAAATTGGACCAAATTCAGGGTCAGAGTCAGGTAATGTCTTGTATTCGTCAGGTGTCAGGATTCCATAAAAACAAACAATTCCGTAAGGCAATGGATGCACAAAATACCACCACAGCAGCTTGTGACCCTTGAAAACCAAAGTGTTTCTATGATGATGCTGCACCTCATCCTGACTTTGTTGTTGATGTTCTGATGCAGCAGTTACTGGCAGACTGGTGTGGACCATCTGCCACTATTAAACTAAAAAAAAAATGAGGGATGTCTGATTTAATTGATTAAAGCAGTTATTAAAGGTTTGTCGTTAAAAAATTGATAAAAATGTGTTTCGTAAATTTTTTAAATTAACATATGATAGGCTCTCAATCAACTATTGATTCAATCAGCTGTAAGTCTTATCTTTATTTTAAAACAACTCACTATAATTTTTTTTATTTTTATAAAATTAACCTTATTAAAAATAAAGGTTACATACTGTTAAAATCTCAAATAAACTAGAGCTATTTTAAAAAATGTTTGAATTTGTTTTGAAATGCTAACTGGAACACAACCTCTACATCCTATCAATCTTGACCGTCAATTGACGTGACTAAAAATTTAACCTTATTTTTATTGTTTCTTTTTATTAGCAAACAATTTGATAATCTAATAATAATGTAGAAAGTCTCACATGCTTTAATGAATAAAATTTTAAATTGTTACATAACAATTAAATTAGTTTGTTAAAAGAAAAATAATTAAACAATATTATTTTGCACTTATTAAAAAATTATGAATTAAAAACTGTATTATTATTATTATTATGTTGTTGTTGTTGTAAAATTTATTATTATAATTATTATTGTTTGTTTGTATAAAATAAATAAATTATGTTTAGAATAATTATTTTATATACTAACTGAAACAACTCAAACAGTTATCAACTGATAGAAACAGTTAAATCAAACATACCCTTAAACATCTAAAACTAAATGTTTGTTTAGTTTTAAAATAAAATCTATTTTTCAGAAAAATTTTCTAAAAAATTAAAAAAAATAGCATTATTTATTTGTAATATTTTCTAATTTAAAAAACTTAAAAAGTACTTTTAAAATTTTCTAAATTATAAAAAGTTCATGAAAACTAATAAAAAGATGGCTTTCAAATTAATATTTTGACATTGTTACAACCCTCTCAACCACTACAATCTCCACTACCGCCACCATAACCTTTGCCATCACCACTACTATCACTCCTACCTCCACCACCATCACAACCTTCGCCACAATCACCACTACCACGACAGTGTACTGACATAATGATTGCACCATCACCGCCATCATAACCTCCACTATCTCCACCACTACAGCTTTCACTACTTCCCCTCCACCACCTCCACTTCCATTATTTCTATTGTCTCTACCACCATAACTTCCACCACCTCCACCTCCACCACCACCGCCATAGCCTCCTAAGACAGTGACTACATTACAATTGGTACCGCCACCACCAACACAATATTTGTCACCTTCACCACCTCCACATCCTTCTAATATAGTGGTTACAGCACCACGCCCACCACAACATCCGCTACCAACACCTTTAGCAACATAATTTCCACTACCTCTCCACCACCACAATCTCTGTTACCTCCACAACTACTACAACTGTCTCATAATTTTAGAATAGAATTAATTAAATGTGCATTATTTAAATATTTATAAAATAAAAAAATTTAATATTAAATAATATCATATAAATATTATTATTTTGTACGATATTATTTTGCAAAATAATATTATTAAATTAGTTTGTTAAAAGAGAAAAATAAACAATATTATTTTGCACTTATTAAAAAATTATAAATTTAATACTATATTATTATTATTATTATTATTATGTTGTTGTTGTTGTATTTATTATTATTATTTGTTTGTATAAAATAAATAAATTATGTTTAGAATAATCTTTTTATATGCTAACTGAAACAACTCAAATAGCTATCTGCTATAAGCTGATAGAAACAATTAAATCAAACATACCCTTAAACATCTAAAACTAAGAGTTTGTTTAGTTTTAAAATAAAATATATTGTTCATAAATTTTTTTAAAAAAATTTAAAAAATAATATTGTTTAGTTGTAATATTTTCTAATTTAAAAAACTTAATAACTATTTTTAAAATTTTCTAAATTATAAACAGTGGATGAAAACTAATAAAAAGATGGTTTTCAAATTTTCAAATTAAGATTTTGACACTGTCATAACCTTCTCAATCACCACAATCTCCACTACCACCACCATAACTTTTGTCATCATCACTACTATCACTCCTACCTCCACCACCATCACAACCTCCGCCGCAATCACCACTACGACGACAGTGTACTGACATAATGGTTGCACTACCACTGTCACCATTACCTCCACTATCTCCACCACTACAGTTTTCGCTACTTCCCCTCCACCACCTCCATAATCTCCATTATCTCTACCACCATAACTTCCACCTCCTCTACCACCACCATCACACCCTCCGAACACAGTGACTACATTACAATTGGTGCCGCCACCACCATCACAATATTTGTCACCTTCACCACCACCGCATCGTTCTAATATAATGGTTGTAGCACCACAGCCACCACAACATCCGCTACCAACACCCTCAACACCATAACTTCCACTACCTCTCTGCCACCATAATCTCCATTACCTCTACTACCACAACAGTTTCATGATTTTAAAATAGAATTAATTAAATGTGTATTATTTAAATATTTATAAAATAAATAAATTTAATATTAAATAACATTATATGAATTACAATAATTATTATATTAAATAGAAATTTATTATAATTAATCTCATCAAGAAAAAAAAAGTATGGCAACATGAAAAATTACAAAATAAAAAATGACAAACAAAACTAAACAGCCCCTGAAAGTCTCAACCATGCACTTCATTTCATACTAGATCATTTACATGACTATGTATAACGAGAAAAGGTTACGAAATTCGAACTACCAACTGTTCTTGAATTATGGTTCAAAAAAAAACTGTTCTTGAATTAATCTTAGCCAAGTCTTTTGGCTCCATGATCTGAAATCTAAGTCTAAATCATTAGATTAACTTCGAAATACATAGTCCAACCTAAAATGTGTTGTCTCCATTTCTAAATCTTCCCTCAAATATTGTTCTTAATCCAAAAATGCATGCCAAATGAGCATAAATTTGTTCAATTGCAATATAAGGTTGGGTTCAATAAGAATTTACACATGTATTAGGCAGATTTTACGGGATGAAAGCAAGTTGTGTATTCAGAGCTTGTGCAGGGCGAGCAATATTGAAGTTTCACGGGCTGCAGTCCTTCGAATAGGATGAATGAGAACAATAAGCATAAAGAAAAGCAAAAGATTAAAAAAAAAATAGTAAAACATAGATAAATAAAACAGAAAAAGACCAAAAAAAATGGATCAAGATCATGTCATGTCATGTCATCTTTATCAAAAAAAAAAAAAAATCATGTCATGTCATCATCAATAGAAATGAAATTACAAAATCATTAGGACAATATCCAAGATCAATTGAAGTACAAAATCACCACTCCCAGCATCCACCTACAACCATAACTTACCACCACCATCACCACTGTGTTGCTGCAGGCAGCTGCCTGTATTGCAATCATAGAATTGCTACCAATGATATCAACATCAGCATAAGAAAGTAATAACCCAAAACAGATAAGAATCTCCCTAGAACTACTCTCAAACGACACCAAATATCAGCAATCACACAAAAATTGTACAAAACAAGCAAATAAGAAGAGCAATATGTAATACTTTTATTGAGGGAATTTTCAACAATACACCAAATTGGAAATCCCATCCCAACACAACAAAACAAGCCAAACTCAAACACTCTCAACGCCCAACACCTGGGCAGCTGATGAAATCATAAACCACAAACACGCCAATAATATCACATATATCACCTCAGCTATAGCCTTATTAATTAATTAATCAATCAAAAACCATGAATCTTGATGAGATCCTTTCTGACAATATTAGCATTAACAAGGAAACTCTGAACATTCTTGCGCTGATCTCCTTGGAGCTGAATTATCTTGCCGAGTTCTTTATCCTGCACAACATTTCCATTACAGCAGAAATCTTTCTTGAGCGACTTGAGAATCTTTTCCAAGCTGAATTCTTTAGGCAGCCCTTGAACTGTCGTCAGGGTTTTCTTTCCATTTCTTTGGTGTATACGGATATGCACATAATCCTTAGCCCCAGGTGCACCTGAATCCTTTGCCTCAGAGAAGGGATCAAAAGCTGTTGGAATTTGAACTTCCAAATCAACCATGTACACTCTACTTGTTGAAAATCACAAGATCAACTAAGCACCCACAACCCACAACGATCAACCAAAAGAAGAAATAAAACCGGAGTTAGAGGGTGCAATTCAAAGCAGAGAAAAGATGAAAATCTCTATGTAAAGGTGAGGAATGAAAAACGGAGGAGCGCGCGAATGGTGTATTTATAAGGAGTATAGGTCGGTATTTTTTAAGAGTTAATCAAAAGGTTGGATTGATGAATGGGCGGTGAGGATGGAAGAGAAGGAATGATGGATGGTTAAGATCATGCTGACGTGGGTTGTTTGAATTAAGTAGATTTGGGGCGGTTGATGCGTACATCAGACGCGTAGAGGGACCCAGGCTGGCAAGGTAAAATGCTCAAGTGGTGCAAAAGCTATGGTATGGATAGACAAGAATCTGGAAAGACACAGAGGGGATATTGAAAATGGCGTCGGGTTCATCCAATTAGCACAATTTTGGATATGCTTGCGATTCGCGATTTATTTCAAATTAATTTTCTTTTTAAATTAAAAAGTAAAATTGATTTAGTTTTGACTTCAACATTTGAAATTTTAATATTTCAAATTTATACATTTTATTCTAACTGAGTTGAATACAATTAAATTTAAAAATTATTTAATAGAATTAAATTCGAATTTTATAAAAATTACTTTGTTTTTTATAATTAAAATTAAATACAAGTTAATACATTGTGATTTGTACACTTGAAAGAAAATAAAAATAATAATAATAATAATAAACAAACTTGAAGCAAAGAGAACAATTATCATTATATGGTCAAACATTTTGATGTAAGCCAGTCGTCATATGTATAGACAAACAATCGCAACCAACTGTACACAACCAATCTCTACTTGGTTCCATGAATTGAACACGCACAAAGACCCTTACAAGCAATCTACCAGGTTCCATGAACATAATCAAGATAAGATCTTTTCACTGCCACTTATCCAGCAGGCAAGTAGCCTGGTGATGATACTGGGAAAAAAAAAAGATTACTTCTAAAAACAATAGCACATAGGAAGAAGGGGTATATCTAAATTATGTGGTTGGATGATCTGGTAATCGTTTCAAGTCCATTTCAACCTGATGGATCGTCCATTTCATTTCTTCCAATCTCTGTAAGATAATTGATGATATATTATATCCATGAAAGTAATTCAAGAGGATCAAAAGTATATTTTCCAAACTGATCGAGTATTTTACCTTCACAATATCATGGTATTGTCTTGCTATTGTGTCGAAATGAGGATCTACACCTTGATATTCACGTAGCCGTGTGACCTATCAAGACAGTAACATCCAAAATTGAGTTTGTAAATAGGAGAAAAACAGAACTAGGAACTATAACTATGCATGCAACATAACCGTGACAATCTACAGCCGGCATATATGCAATTATAGCATAATGCAAATTCTAGTATGTCAAAAACCCCAACAGACAACAAGAATCATGTTGAAGAAGGGATTTGAAAACAAATAAGATATTTTCTTAGACTAATTCTCTATATTCAAAGTTAGACACCAAGAATCCTCTATTCACCACACATATAAAAAATATATCATCTACAAAGAGAACCTCAAGTAACTCCACAATAATGCTAAACACTGGTAAAGAGACGAACCGCTTTATTATATTGCATAGAAGCTGCTTCTGTAGCCTCTACAAGATGTTTCCTGAAACAAAAACAAGTTTGATGAAAGCCAATTATGACCTCAAAACTGAACATATACACCAAGCAAAACTTCAGAAGCACCATGATCAAGGTACCTTATCTTATGAAGAGCTGGTATCGACTCCTGGGTATATGTCTCGAGAAGGAGAACATGCTCCAAAACCCTGAGAAAAGACTTGTAAATGTTATAAAGTCACTAAAGAGTACACAACTGCTTCTTGCAGCATAAATATGGCTTAGAAAACCAAGAAGAAAAGACTGTTAATTTTTTGTACTTATTTCAGGTGTCTTTCTCAACTTCTGTTTATTATTTTATTGCAGTAATGGGATTAGAAACCATAAAAAATAAACAGCAAAAAGAACAACAAACCTTAGTTTTGCACTCATGGTCTCACACCTTTTGCAGAGCCAAGTTTTCTGCAGCTCATCCTATAAAGCATTTAAGTGATAAGTTCCAATCATGCAGGAAGTACAAAAAAAAATTATAAAGCAAGAGAATTTAATAAAGTCATTAATAATGAGTTCAATGATCACAAAGTAGTCGAAGGCTCACATATCTATGCTGATGCTGTAACTTCAAATCCTTTACAAGCTTAATGAGCACTGCCAGTATCTGCTCTAAGACCTTCTCAGGGAAAAAAAATCATTATACAGGTCATTAAAGAGGTTACATAATGAAATTATACCACGTATAGTTTGGAAGTGAAAAAGCGACAAGACAAATTAGACAGAAACAATTTGACATATTTTTCATCATACATTGTAGTATTCTGCAAATTTTCTGTCTGCAGAGTAAAGATCCTCCCGCAGAGCAGCTTCTTCCCTTTCAATTTCCTCAGTTAACAATTTAACCCTGATAATGTGAAAGATGCGTAGAGTGAAAAATATTACAAAACAGGATCCCTTTTGAACACCAATTGGACATGCATTCAATGGGGAGGAAAAGCTAAAAGGCTAACAAGAAGAAGAATGGTCCAACCTTTCCGGAAGCCGTGCAGTTGAATTTTGGCTAGCAGATGAGTCTGCAGCAGCATAATATTGGTGAATCAATTTCATCAAATTTTATTTTTATTCGTATTCTAATAACACATAATGCAATATAAATCCAGCTCTTGCACACACTAACAGCATCTGCAAGGGCTGCTTCAGCCCAAAAAAATGTGCTATCATAATTATCACAAATAGAATGTTAGAGTAGTACCAGTTTATAAGATTACCACATATAAAGAGAGAAAGCAAGGAGTTTCTAAGAGATAAAGAAGAGAGAGAGTGGGAGTGGGGGGTGACTAGTAATTCATAAAACCCACCAATATCATCAACAAATGCATCAGCTAACTTATCACATTTATCCTTCAAACGTGCCTCAATCTCGTGGGAAAGTGACATCTGGTATTCTGCTGTGTCCTACAATTGCATACAGAATATGGTTGATGTAAAATAGAGATGGAAGTTTTGGGGAAATAGAATATGCACGCAGTTTACATGTCAAAAGGCATGACATAAACTTACCATCATTGATGGCATTTGCTGGAGCTGAGTTTGCCATAAATAGGCAGGTGTTATACCAAGAAAGCGATTAGGAACGCCACCAACTCCAGGTTCTGCCGAATCAGCACCACCAATAGAAAGGGCATTGTTTGCTGGACCTACAGTGCTGTTTGCAGAACTTGAGCTCATTGTTACACTGGTACTTGTACTATCAAGGGAGCTTCGTGACATTATGCTCCACTTTTCAATTTCCTCCTCGTGGATTTCACCGTCTTTTGATATAAGGGGAAGCCTCAATTTTTGAGCTGCTTCAGCGACAACTAACCGATGCTCCAGAGTCTCATAAACCTAAAATTTCAGGGACACAGAACAAGAATCATCAACTAAATTCATCCAGTCATAAACACAATTAATCAAATAACATTGAAACCTTAATATACCATCACATGCTAGACGAGTGCAATATAAATCAACTATAACCAATAATAAACCTGAGGAGAATTCTTCAAATTGAGTTGCGAATATAACACTTGGATATCACGAATGCCACTAAGATTAGCTATTGAAACAGCTTGCTGATACTCTTCCACCATAGCAATCGCTTCACAGTAAATTGCCTACATTTAACCATTCGCAATTAAAACAAAATTTTACTGACACTCCAACAAATCCACACATAAATAATACCCTAATTTCACACGAACAAAGATCAAAGGGATCATTTAATTACCATTGCCTCTAAATAACGCAATCTCTCTCTGCACATTTCCTCCCTCGCCTGAAACAAAAAAATTACTCGAACAATTATCTAATTTTTTTGGTAAATTTTCTCGGAAACCAAACAGAAAATTAAGAAGAATTTTAAAAAAAGTGAGAAGAGTAGAGGCAGTAGTACAAGTTGGAGGTCGTAGTAAGCAGATTTGGAAATTAAAGATCCATCAGGCGCTAAGCAGTGGCGTTCTAGCTGATCGATCACCTGAACTACGTCGGCCGGTAGGTTTTGGCCGGCTCCTTGTAGTCCTTTCACCATTGATCTGAAAAAAAAAAGTCGTTTTCTCCAACCTTTTTCGGTGAATCGACGAGCCGGAGAAATGAAATTTGAAAACTTGAATAAAACGTTCGCCGGCTTCTATTGATACCGAAGCAAAATTCAAATTACTAAAATATCCTTTGTAAACGACACGTCGTTGCACAAGCAGAGAATGACGTCGTTCTCTCTGTGATGTATAATTGAGCAAATTTGGGATTTTTCGTGGCGGTTTCTTCTTCCTCTTCCTCTTCCTCTTCTTCTTCTTTTTCTTTAACTATTGTATATTCATAAATCTTTGTTCGTAAATTTTTATAAGTTCTTCTTACATTACAAATCGCATTAATTTTTGGGTGTTTAATGGAAAAGGGGAAAGCAGCAACAGAGGAAATAACAGCTTCATTGAAGAAACTCGATTTCAATTCCAATTTCAATTCTAATTCCAAATCTTCTCATTTTACCTCTACCTTTCATTCTTCAAGTAATTATGCATACCCTTTTCTGTTTTATCATCTGGGTATTTCTAATTTGATGATTATAATCAAATTCGGTAATGAAGTTTTTTGTCTCGTAAGTTAAAGCTCTGATTTTTTTCAAAAAAAAAAATTTTGGTGACAGGATTGAGTTGGAAGATGACAAAACCTCCAAGTTTAGTAAGTTTGTGTCTTGGATTTATTGGAAGGCATTTGGAGGATATTACTGGAGAGTTGGGTGAGATTGCTATTGGATTTCCTGCACATGTTAAGGTCTGAATTCTGCTTTCTTTTTTATTTTAATGCTTTCCGCTGCTTTATACATGTCTTTTGCATTAATTGTGATTTGAAGTTTATATATTTTATTTTTTTAGCATATGATATTTAGTGGTTGGTTTGAGGGGGGCAGTTATAATTTGATGAAATGGCTTTTCAGTTTGTTGATATTGTGTGTTGGAGTTGCATAGAGGATTTGGGTTTTTTATTTTTTGGTATATGAAATGTTAGGGAGTTAAGGAGAAGATAACTTTCATGTTTCATGTCTATCTTTGGATATTGGACTAGAAAGAAGCTTCTGTTTGTTAGCTTCTGAAATTTTCAAGAAACTGCCTACATAATGTTAAGGACCAATGAATAAAATAAGCATCAAAAAGAGTGTATCAACTTCACACTTGCCCGTACAGATGATCTGCTTCAAATTATGAACTGACTTGCAGTCCTGAGGATGTATGGTTTTGGCTGCTATATGATGCTTTCATAGTCATATATGCCTTTTTTAAGTAATATTATCATTTAACATCCCTCAACCTGTTACGCTAACATTCTGAGGTTCATGACAGATGGCCATTGCAGCAATTTCCAGGAGAAGAAAATTGCTGAATGATGATGTCTTAATTTCTTTAGCTGATGCTTCCTGGGAAGTTCTTGACCTTTCTGGCTCTGACGTCACTGATTCTGGTTTAACAAAAGTGGCTGAAATCTGCAAGTTTCTTCGAGCTGTAGATATAAGGTATGTAAATCTCGCTGATCAAGTGTAAGTAATAAGCTAGGGCACGCATCTTTTATATTGTGCGTTGGCAATACAGCAGATTTACAAGGCACAATAGAAGTGTTGATGCTGGACTATTCGTTTGAATTGGCTTTCCTTATGGAAAAATTTGCAAATAAATGAGTTTTTTTCTTATATCACCTCAACTATCAGTAATGTTGTGTGAATTACTGATGTATCTGCCAACAAAAGGCTATCTGGGGAGATGTTGTCTGATAATAATGTAACATAAGCACTAGCACACTGCATTTCTTTCAAATTTTCTACATTATTACACAAAGAAAAGAAAAGGTTGACAACTTTTTAGCTTATATAATCCAGGAGACCTTGTATGCAGATTGGTAGATTTTAGAATAATGCTGGATTTTTTTGGGATTTGTTTGTTGCATATTTCTTTTCTCCTTCCTGACAATGTTGGACCTGCACAAAGTAAAAATTATTTATGCTATTTGTTTTTTTCATTTTTGTAAATTTATGCTATTTATATCTTTCATTTCTTGCAGAAACACAAGTATTATTTATTCTACTTTCTTGAGCATTTGTTTTTTAGCAAGGCTATGCTGTCAAATATAACTTCTTTTTACTTTCTGGACACAAAAGTCATTTTTACACCTTTTTTTTTTTTTTTTTTTTGCAGCCGTTGCCACAATATTACTGCTGTTGGTGTTTCTGAACTTATTCAGCACTGCAAGTCATTGCAGACATTGAGATGCGGGTACACTCCCTAACACACAAATATTTGGATCTTGAAGCATGAGATTCTCTATTATTACCTTTTTTCTGGCATAGAGCTTTTGCATTTGGACTGTAGTTTACACATGCTAGTCTCCATGTCTTTTTTTTTTTTTATTTCCTTTTTTGTTTCCATATCTGTAAAGATCGTCATCTTGCAAATCAATGAACCATAGATGTTTTTAAGTTTCTACTTGGTACTTCCTCATGTGGGAAACATGCCACGTGAGAACATACGATAACCCGTTCAAATTTGACACCTCCAAAAGTTAGAAATGTTATGGAGTTTTATTTATGATTAAAGTGTCAACTCATATTCTGGAGCTGACCAACCCAAAAAAGGAATAAATGAAGAGTTCATTACATTGAAATATTGTCTTTGCCTAAAACTCTTTGAACAATGATGTTCAGAGGACGTTGAGATTTACTCTCCCTAGGATACAGTTAGCAGAGTCATAGGTGCTCTTATATAGTCTCTTGTCTTGTGTTCTAATCTATCATCTGCATTTACAATGATATGAGGTTTTGACTAGGGTATAAACTTAATAACAGGCTTGAACCAAAGTTAATGTTGCAGAGGTTGCCCAAGGAGTGACCACACTGCACGCAACTGCTTGTATGTATTGAAACCAAAGTTGAATGATATGGAGGGAGATTCATGGGAGGAGCTTGATACCGCTGAAATTGGCCTTGGTGCAGAATCCTTGCATTGGCTTGTGTGGGTATGGGCTCTTCATAAGGCATAACTAAAAACTATTCTTTCTTTCATGTTGATTCTGCCTGTTGTTTATGTGAAGTATTCTGATTTTAAATCTGTTCTTAATTGTTAGCTCTATTTTCATGTTTTATGTCCTTTTGAAACTTTGACCCTGGTACTCCTTTTTTCCAGCCCAAGATAGACCAAAATTCATTGGAGGTCGTGGTCACTGAGTGCCCACGTATAGTAGTAAATCCAAAGCCATCACCCTTTGGTTTTAGAGGAATTGAGGTTCCTTCAGAAGCATTAGCAGACATTGCACTGGATGATCCTGTTGTCAAGGATATTGATCCTAAAACATGGGCAACATGTGGATTTACACCAAAGCCTGTGAGCCCCTCCCTCCTAAGCCCAACAGAATTGTCCATGGCCGAAAAATTCAGACTTGCATTTGTGGAAAGAGATACACGTTTAGCACCAAAACGAGCAAAGAATGCTAGGCAGCATCAGCGACGTGCAGAAAAGGAATGGATGATGATGAATACAGAAGCCAAGGCATTAGCTTTGGCATCTCGGGCAAGCAAGTCACTTAGGAACTAGAATTCACAATATACCAATTGTTCACCTATATGTGCGCCAGTTGCTGAAGCCCCTGGTGATTGTATATTTTGATTGTGGTGTAAAATTATCAGTTTTGTTTGGGGAAGTGAGTGGTATGGACTCCAATGGGAATCAAACGTTAAGTTATCGTCACAAATTCTTCAAAATTGTACTGTACACTGAAACTATCAAAATATTTTGAAGGCCATAGATTTTATTATCAGATAGAAGTTCTCTACAATAGAAGTTGGCCGAGTTGAGAAATTTGAGAAGGTTTATTCTCGAGTTGCTTCTGTAGGGTTGAACTCCATTGAAACGGAATTAATTGATTGAGGATAGAACGAGCTCTGAGACCCTGACCATGGTGTTCTGGTGGATCAAAGGTGAAGTTGGACACCGTGACCTTAATATGGAAAATTTTCATTTTTGCTTCCTTTTTAGTGAATGACATAGGCACATACATTGAGTTTTGCACGTGTGATGTCTTAGAAATAACAAGAGCACAGACATGTTGGTCTTTAAAACTATGTCTCAGGCACTTCAGAATTGTTAATTATGTAAACAGGAACAGCTAGTAAAACCATAAAACTTGTAAAGTTTGTTCATGGCTGTACTAGTGATAACTGAATTAATTTCTACTTCTTGCAAAGGGGTTCTGCGTCTCTCTGTGTTTTTTTACCCGATGGAAAATGATGTTAAAATCAAACGCATTTCTGGCTTTCAAAATATAACATCACGAGAAAACAAACATATACTTAGGGGTGTAAATGAACAGAGCCGCTCGCGAGCTGCTCGGAGTTCGGCTCATTAAAAGCTCGTTCAAGCTCGTTTGTTAAGTTAAACGAGCAGAGCCCGAACATAATTTTGAGGCTCGAAAGATAAACGAACAGAGCTCAAACACCTTAAAGCTCGGCTCGTTAAAGCTCGCGAAC
>CATIWM010575190.1:0-18216 GCA_949671775.1 Mallotus repandus
ATACTACAACACTTACAATCTGTCATATCATATCCATAATTAAAAACATTTAAAACATAATTTCATAATGGTCCACGATAATGTCAAATAATGACTTTCCTGTTTAACTTTAAATCAATCATGTGTACACAAACATAAGAACCAGGAAATCCATAATACATATCAAAAACATATAATAGAGCTTAGAGTGCCATTATATAATCAATCATCCTGATCATCATTATAACCAAAGCCCATCCTTAGAATATGTTCCTTAAATAATTTTGGTTGTAGGCCTTTCATTAAATGATCCATAATCATAAGTTCAGTACTAATGTGCTGAATAGACACTCTTTGTTTCTGAATCTCCTTTTTAACAACAAAATACTTTAATTCCATATGTTTGGCACCTTTCGAGTATTTTTCATTTTTAGAGAAGAACACTATTGCGAAATTATCACAATAAAGTTTCAGCAACTTGGTAATGGTGTCGACAACCCCAAGTCCTGAAATAAAGTTTCGCATCCATAATGCATGAAATGTGGCTTTAAAACATGCCACAAACTCTGCATCCATAGTGGATGTAGCAATGATAGTTTGTTTTGCACTTTCCACGATACTGCTGCCTCTGGTAATACAAACAGGTAACCAAATGTGGACTTTCTACTATTAAGGCATCCAATAAAATCTGAATTTGAATATCCAATCACCTCCAGTTCATTGGATCTCTTATATGTGAGCATGTAATTATTTGTTTCTTGAAGGTATCTCAACACTTTCTTTGCAGCTTTCCAATGATCAATTCCAGGATTACTTTGATACTTGCTTAACATTCTAATCATAAAATTGATGTCCGGCCTAGTACATGTTTGCAAGTACATTAAACTTCAAACAACAGAAGCATATGGAATTGATTCCATTTCTTTTCATTCTACATCATTTTTTAGACATTGTATAAGACTAAATTTGTCACCTTTCTGTATGGGAATAGCCCCAGGTGAACATTTATTCATGTTAAACTTTTTAAGTACTTTTTCAATATAGGCTTTCTGAGACAATCCTAACAATCCACGTGATCTATCACAAAAAATTTATATTCCAATTACATAGGATGTCTCTCCCATATCTTTCATTTCAAATTTCTTGGCAAGAAGTTCTTTAGTCTCACGCATTATGCCTAAATCATTAGCAGCAAGCAAGATATTATTAACATACAGAACTAAAAATATAAACTTACTCCCACTGACCTTTTGGTATATATCTCGATCAACAGTATTTTCTTTGAAACCAAAAGATGTAATAATGGTATTAAACTTAATATACCATTATCGGGAAGCTTGTTTAAGTCCATATATTGATTTCTTGAGTTTACACATAATTTGACTTTCACCTTCTATGGAAAAATCTTCAGGTTGATCCATGTAAACCTCCTCCTCTAAATCTCCATTTAAAAAGGTTGTTTTCACATCCATTTGATGTAGCTCTAATTCATAATTATTTTTAATGAATCTTTCTTTGAGACTGGAGAAAATGTCTCTTTATAATCAATGCCACCTTTTTTAGTATAACCCTTAGCAATAAGTCTAGCTTTATATATTTCAATATTTCCTTTTAAGTTGCGCGTTTTCTTAAAGACCATTTACGCCTGACTCTTTTACAATTTTATGGCAATTCAATTAGATCCCAAACATTATTTTGCTTCATGGAATTTAACTCATCTTTCATAGCTTCAATCCATTTATCAGATTCAGCACTACTTATGGCTTGTGAATGTGAAACCGGATCCTCATTAATTCCAATATCAAAATTTGACTCTTGCAAATATACCACATAATCATTCGGAATAGCTGATCTCCTTTCTCTTTGAGATCTTCTTACTACTATTTCTTGTGGTTCATTTGCATTAGTCATATGTGAGTTAATTGTTTGATGGGGTGGTTCTTCATTCAAATGTTGTTCAATGTTATCATTACATCCTTCAACACTTGAAACAACATTCGACAAAGTAATGGAAGAAGGAACATTCATGTGTAAAGGAACATTTACACTAATTTCCTTTATCTTCATACTTTGTTGTTCATCACTCCCATTAACATCACCATTCTTAATAAATCTTGTATTTCCAGTTTCAACAATCCTCGGACTATGTTTTGGACAATAAAATATGCACCCTTTAGATTTCTTTGGGTAACTAATAAAGTTGCCACTAACAGTTCGAGAATCTAACTTTCTTTCATGTGGATTGTAAATTCTTGCTTCCACTGGGCAACCCCAAACATGCAAGTGTCGTAAACTAGGTTTCCTTCCTGTCCATAATTCAAAAGGAGTCTTTTGAACTACCTTACTAGGATCCCTATTTAATAAATATGTTGCGACTTTAAGTGCATAAATCCACAATGATTTGGGTAAATAGGAGTTACTCATCATACTGCTAACCATATCCGTCAAATTATGCCTTTCTACTACACCATTTTATTGAGGTGTACCTAGCATAGTATACGGTGCACATATGCCATGACTTTCAAGGAGTTTTGCAAATGGACTAGGACACTGTCCAAACTCATCATATTTTCCATAATATTCACCACCTCTATCAGATCTTACAATTTTTATCTTTTTATCTAATTGCCTCTTAACCTCCTTTATGTATGCCTTAAGAGCATTGACTGATTAAGATTTTTCATGAAGCAAATAAATATAACCATAACATGAAAAATCATCAATAAAGGTGATAAAATATCTTTATCCATTAATAGTTGGAGTGTCAAAAGGTCCAAAAATATCAGTGTGTATAATTTCAAGAAGCTGGGTGCTTTTTATGGCTCCTTTTTTGGAATGTTTGGTTTGCTTACCCTTAATGTAATCCACACAAATCCTGAGATTAATAAAATCTAGATTTGGAAGAATTTCATTATTTACTAATCTCTGTAACCTTTCTTTGGATATATGACCCAAATGTTTATGCCACAAGTAAGCAGAATTTTTATATATCATGCTACGTTTAAGTCCAATACTGCTATTCATGGTAAGCAACGATTCAACAAAAATATTATCAAGTTTCAATTTGTATAAACCATAAATAAGAAAGTCGAAACCAATAAATCCAAAATTCTTAAATAAACTAAAACTTTTAGATCCAAATTTGCCATTAAAACCATAAATGTCTAATCTAGAAACTGAAATAAGGTTTCTATTGATTGAAGGTACATAAATGGTCTCAGATAAGTCTAATTAATAGCCACTATCTAAGATCAAACGATAAGTTCCGATGCCTTCAATTGGTGCCTTCATGCGATTCCCCATAAAAAAAATCACTTGTTGGGTTTGTGGTTTGGATCGTAATGAATCCCTACATCATATTAGCCACATGAGTAGTAGCACCAGAATTAAGCCACCAAGTATTGCTAGGAACTTTAGTTAAGTTTGATTCAAAAATTGGGGAAGCATAATGAAAGATACCTTTCTTTTCGAACCAATCCTTGCATTTTAAGCAAACTTTCTGATAGTGTCCTTCTTTCTTACAAAAGTGACATCTATCAATCTTTTGTTCCTTCTCTTTTGCTTGAGAAACATTAGCAGATCTTTTATTTTTCTTAGACTTATTGGATTTTACTTTCATTCTCTTTCCAGTTCCTTGACCCACAAGATTAACAGTGTGATTCCCTTGATTCTTTGATCTCGTTTCCTCTTGAACGAGCCTACCAGCCAATTCATTAATGTCCCACTTATCCTTTATAGTGTTATAGTTAATTTGAAAAGACCCATATTCAGGAGGAAGTGAGTTCAACATAAATTGTACTAAGAAGGAATCCTCTACTGCCAACCCTAAGGACTTTAGTCTTGTTGCAATATTAGTCATCTCGATGATATGATCTTGCATGCCCTTTGACCCATCATACTTTATGGTCGTGAGCTTTGCCATTAATGTACCAGCGAGAGACTTGTCAGCAGAACGAAAACATTCTTCCACAAATGCTAGAAATTCTTTAGCACTTTCTGTTTGTGGAATGGTAAACTTAATATTGTTGGCAATTGTCATTTGCAAGAACTTTAGGCATAATCTGTTACTGCGTTCCCATGCCTTAAAGTGCAACTTCTCAACCTCTCTACTTGAATCAGTAATAGCAGTGGGCTTATCTTCCAATAATGTTAAGTTGAGATCCATAGAATCTAAGTGGAAATCAACTTGCTCATGCCATTCAGAGAAGTTTGTACCATTAAATACAGTAATAGATGATGCATGTGAATCAATTGCAACAACTGCAAAATATAACATAATGTTCACAATTAATATAGATTCAAAAAAACAATAAAATAGTTCTCTTTGGGTAAATACTACAACATAATTCAAATACTATGTAAATAAATATAATGGGTAATTAGATTCATCAATTCGCATAAGAATATAATAGCCTTAAAAAATTAAAAATTGTTGAAATTAAAGACTATAAAGGTGAATAACTTGATTTTCAAAGTGAAATAATTAAAAAAAAAACATTACTTTCTTTTTGAAATGTGTATATATATCTGCTCAAGATTTAAATTAATAATAACAGTAAAAAAAAGCACACTTTGAAAATTTTAATAGAATGAACTTTTTTTATACATTATGTAAAATGAAGTGAAGGATATTATTATTTAATTAACTTTAAAAATATATTTTTTTTAACAACTAGTATAGATGGTTAAGTCTTTTTAACTTAAATATATATATATATATATATTAAATTCTGAGTGCTAAAATCATTAAGCCATTTTTTTATTTGAGTATTCACTTAAAAAGCTAATGTGTTAAACTATTAAAAATAAAACATTTTTAATACTTATTTAGTATTATTTTTTCGTTAAAACACTATTATTCATATTTCAATACTACTCAAATTCTAAAATTATGTATATATTACGTATTTTTCTACCTTAAATCACTCAAAATATTTTTTTCTAAATCATTAAAAATTAAAAAATATATATATCTATATATTATATATTAAATCATGAGCCCTAAAATCATTAAGCCAAAAATTTGACAAGTGACAATTTTCATATTTGAGTATTCACTCTAAAAATTAATATGTTAAATTATTAAAAATTTTAATTTTTTATTAAAAATAAAATATTTACCACAGTTATTTAGTATAATTTTTTAACTAAAAACACTATTATATATATTTCAATATAACTCAAATTCTAAAAGTATTTTTTTATTATGCATTTTTCTACCTTAAATCACTAAATTTTTTTTTTTCCAAACCATTAAAAAATTAGAGTAATTACTTAGTATTATTTTTTTAACTAAAACATTATTATTCATACTTCAATATTGATCTAATAATTCTAAAAACAAATCTTATTATAACTAAAAAATTATGGTAATAAAATTAAAGAAAACAAAATTATTATGATATATTTTATTTTAAATTTCTATAGTTATTATTCTATTCCAATTATTTATTTAATAATTTTATTTTACAGTCCGTGCATTGCGCGGATACATGACTAGTATATATTAAATCTTGAGTCCTAAAATCATTAAGTCAAAAATTTAACAAGTGTCTACCTTCATATTTGAGCATTCACTTAAAAAGCTAATGTATTAACCTATTAAAAATTCTATTTTTTATCGAAAATAAAACATTTTTAATAGTTATTTAGTATTATTTTTTAACTAAAACACTATTATACATATTTTAATATTACTCAAATTCTAAAATTATGTATATGTTACATATTTTTCTACCTTAAATCACTCAAAATATTTTTTCTAAACCATTAAAAATTTAAAAAATTATAGTAATTACTTAGTATTATTTTTTAACTAAAACACTATTATACATACTTCAATTCTAATTTAATAATTTTTAATTTAAAAAAACTAATTTAATAATTCTAAAAATAAATTTTATTATAGCTTAAAAATTATGGTAATAAAATTAAAAAAAATAAAATTAATGTAATTTATTTAGTTATTATTTCATTCAAATTATTTATATTATTTTATTTCATAATTTACACATTAAACAAAATCATGACTAATTTAACTTAAAATAAAAGTAAGAAGGTTCGATACCGAATTTTACACTCATATAAATATAATTTTTGAAACTTAATAGCCAAAAATAATGATATATAAATTATTAAATAAAATACTGTATAAAATAAAACTTAAAAAAATAAATTCAAATTTAGTAACGTCATTCGGAATCTTAGATAGTGGCATTCCAATATTGTACAAACTAAAATAAACTAAAAAAAAAGGAAACGGTGCAATTTGGACCCAGAACAATGAGCTAAAGTGCACATTGGAACCTAAAGTTTTTTTTTTAAAAAAAAAGTGGAACTTAATCTTTAAAAATTTCAACATATTAAACATTTCTTCAAAGAATTAAGTCATTTTACAAAATATTATTACAATTAAGTCCAAAAAATTAAAATCAAATTTAAATATTGACTAATAAAAATTAGTTCGAATAATAATGCAAATTGATGAAATTGGTTTCAAAATATAAAATTTTTTAAAATTTTATATATATAAAAATAGATTTTGCTAAAATTTTAGAAATTTTAAAAAATTAATTTTTTTATATAAAAAAAAAATTAAAATTTTAAAAATTTATAATCAAATGACATACATTTAAATAAAAAAGAATAAAAAATTTTCATGCACTCAATATTTTTTTAATAATTTTTAAATCTATAAAAAATTTAAAAAAATATTAACAATATAAAAAATTATAATTCTTTTATATATATATATATAATTTAATTATAAAATTTTTAAAATTTCTATATCCATAAAAAATATTTTTTCACTTTTTTGAAATTTATAAAAAAATTTTAAATATATTTTTTTAACCATAAAAATTTTAATTATTTTTAAAAAATTCATAAATTTATCATTTGAAACCAATTTCATCAATTTTCATTGTTATTCAACTAATTTTTATTAATCAATATTAAAGTTACACTTAATTTTAATTTTTTGAACTTAGTTGCAACAATTATTTGAAAAGGGACTTAATTTTTTGAAAAAGTATCAAATATGTTCGAAATTTTAAAGATTAAGTTTTACTTTTTTTAAAAAACTTTTAGGGCCCAATGTGCACTTTGGCTCATTGTTAAGGGTCCAAATTGCACCTTTTCCAAAAAAAATAAATCTACGAATTCTTTAATAGAAGCGCCGTTGCCATCTCCAATTTGCGTAATTGCTTAATTTGTGTAATAAAGAACCTGATTTGGATGATGAGATTGTGGAATTTTCTCAAATCAGGCTGAGTTTGGCATAATGGATTTAAGGAGAGATGCTAGTGATGGTGGTCATAATAATGTGGAGGTAGAAGGTCCGGAAACACCAGCGGTGCTTTTTAGGTCGACCCTTTTCTTGGATAATGTTGGAGAAGTAGCTCTTATTCTCAATTGTGATGGGTTGTCTTGGGAATTGCTCGATTCCTTCGATACTGTAAGTACCTTGATCACGTTCTCTCTTTTATTGTCACTGTTGTATCTATTTGGGAATTAAGCAATCAGACACCAATCGCCAATGGAATCTTTTTAAGTATGTATCTTTTGTTCTAGCTGCTGGATTGTATAATTGAACTTCCAGTTTGTGATGATTTTCACGTTTCTTTAACAGGATGAATCCATTTGTTTCAAATTTATGCCCAAAGTTGCTACTGAGATAAAGTTTTCTGACATGTATGCTGTGGAGTTAATCAACTATGGATTGCTTCAGGGATCGAGACTCCCTAATGTTGGAAAGTATTTTTCGAATCGCAAGTCTTATGACTCTGAGGTTTACTCTCATCTCTGTTATTGGTGAAGCCTCGCTTGTTAACCAAATGTTATACATGTGATAACTGATAACTACATACTTTTGAATATAATTGTTGCAGATGCATCGCTTTACAGTGCACGGTGTCCAAAAGTCTCAAACTCAGCCCTGCCTTTGGGTCTTAGTTGCATACACATTTGGTCACAAGGATTTGCAGACATGCCACATGTGGGTTAGTCGAATTAAGGCTTCACTGAAGATGCAAGTGGAGAGACCAAAGAATCTTCTGGTTAGTTATGGAATTAGTTAATTTTCAGTTTTATTTCTTGATAGATTTTGAGTTGGTAAAAGGCATGAACTAGTTGTAAAAAAGCTCCCAGAATTTATTTCTTATTGACTAGGTTTTCATTAATCCAAGGAGTGGGAAAGCACATGGTTGTAGGACTTGGGAAACTGTGGCTCCAATTTTCTCGCGTGCTGAAGTGGAAACTAAGGTATCAGTGTACTTAATGAATGTAAAGATCTCTGCGAGTTTGTGACATCCTGTCAACGTACCTGCATATTCATATTTGTCTGTTATATTTATTTTTCGTGCATTGTTACTTTCATCGTGATGTTGGTTTAGGTTGCTCTAGCATGAAGTTGGAAAGGTTCCAGGAAAGTTATATGTCATGTTCCAGCTGATATGATTATGATTTATTTGCTGCTCATGCTGCCTATGCCATAGTTTTATTTCTTGTTGTAATTACCATTTTCTTCTTGAAAAATTATCTGTGTTACTAGTTTATGAAACATTTCCAAATTATTTGTAATATGATGGGTTGTCTTTTGTAATTCTTCCTCAGGTGGTTGTGACACAGAGGGCAGGACATGCATTTGATGTGATAGCATCTCTTGCTAACAAGGAACTCAATTCATATGATGGTGTGATAGTTGTTGTAAGCATTATGATCCTTTCACATACATGATTTCTATAATTTTTTTTAAAATTATTTTGCAATAGTAGGAAGCGTTAGATCATGACCTAAACTCATGAGAGTGAAAGAAAAGGATCCATGTAACTGACTCCAATTACTTGGGAACTAAAGCTTAGTTGAGTTGGGGTATGATTAGATCATAGGATTTTCATGTCAATAAACTAACACTTGTCACTTCAACCTTATTTCCTGATTACTAGTTTTGCTATTTGATCTGTTTCCAGGGTGGTGATGGTTTCTTCAATGAAATCCTTAATGGGTTTCTTCTTTCTAGGCATAAAGTTCCACATGCACCATCTCCTTCAGATTTTATTCATTCTGATGGAAGCAAAGGCAACACTTTATTTCATGATTCAAATGAGACCGCTCTTGATTCTGCTTACAAAAATGAAGAAAATTCCCCCCTTGTATCTACTCCCACAGTTAATGGATTGGGATTAGGAAATTTTGGTAGGTGTCTCAGTAATTTTTTTTCCATAAACCTGAATAGCTAGATCCAAATGGTGCTTGTTGCCAGGTTTTTACATAATGAATTTTTGTGTCCATCTGAAATTACAGGAACTGAAGATGGTGTATGCAACACAGGTTAGCAAGTTTCATTCTAATAAATCTAGGTGATTTACCACAATATGCTACGCTATAGTTATGTCTTTGAATCCTATTGCCATTCTAATTAGAAGCAGATGAATCAGGTTTGTAGGATCACTTGCATGTGTTGAACGTTTATATATTTTATTGTTTAGTAATGGTTCTTTTGCTGTTCTGGCAACTGGCAGATAAAGATCTAGAGTTTCTGCGTCTCAGAGAAAAGTTTAGATTCGGAATTATTCCTGCTGGTTCAACTGATGCCATTGTGATGTGGTATATTCTTTGAGAATATTTGTTCTTATCTAAGGCATGGAAATTATTTAATCTCTAAATTCATTTTGCTATTGCTTCCCTCCATTATTCATAACAATTCTACTGAAAAGATTCGAACTCTAAAAAATTAATAAAAATGAAGTTGCATTCCATTCAATTGAATTAGCATTTTCCATGATGTAAAAACTGTAAGCTGCTTGCTGTATGTTTCGTACTAGTTTGAAGTTCAGAATAACTCAAAAATTGAAGTGAAATCCCAACATGTAACATTATATGCTTATAATTTAAGAAAGTCTTCCTTTTTTTTTAAAAAAATTTTTATTTATCTGCTGGCCAGTATTGGATTCATCATAAATCTCAGTGCTAAAATTCACTTTGAAACCGAAGGTGGTGCTAATAGACTAGTATATTATAGTCGGTTGTGTCAAACAAGACCATCTCTGAAAAGCCTTGACCAAGTTATTTTTACTCTAATAATTATCAGTGCTCACTGAATTTTCACTTGTAAAATAACAAATGTCTTGGTTTGTATCATTTCTTTTTAAAAAATTTTGTGGATAATTCTGTTGCACGTCAGCATATGCTACAAATTACTGATATCATTACCACACTTGTCCATACCAAATTGTCGGTTAAAATAGCTTCCCCGCTCCCCAACTCCCCGTTATATTCTTCAGAGCCATTCCATCTTTTTCCTTTCATTTGCTATCTAGCCAATAGAATCTTTTATATTTATTAATTTTCTCTGTTGCAGTACAACTGGAGCTCGCGATCCTATTACATCTGCATTGCACATTGTGTTGGGTAAAAGGGTGCACCTTGATATAGCTCAAGTTGTGAGATGGAAAACTACACCCACATCAACTATTGAACCTTGTGTGCGCTATGCAGCATCATTTGCTGGGTAGTTTTTCTTTGTTACTGATGTATTAATCTTTGAAACTATCTCACGTCTTAATTTTCTCCACGTACCTTTTTCTGTATTTCTCTTTATTGGTTTTTTGTTAATTCAATTATGTGCTGCATTTGCAAATTTATGGTAGATCAAAGAGATGACTGTATTTTGTCCTAGATCTTACAGAAGGTTGCTAAGAAAATTCTTTCACTTTAGAAGTTATATTGGCTCTTCGTAAAAAGTGGCATTTGTCTCTCTGTTGATTTTCCCTGACCAAGTCTAAGAAATGTGAACTAAAGATTGTCTCACCAAATTATTTTCCCTTTTCCGCTTTTTTTAAGCTAGGGATGGACTAATGCCTGTACAGTTCTCATTGCAGTTCTTTCTCTGGCTGACATTTTGTTTATGCCATCCTGTAAATTTTCTCCATGCTGTCTCCAATATTATGAACTTTTCCCATTTACCTGATACCTTTGCTCATGTTTTGCATTGCACTGTTTTTTGTGAAGGTGGACTTGTTTGGTCGGTGTTTGCTCTTGCTCAATTATAGCTAACATCTTTGTTTTGGTGATGATGGCTGGAGATTGATAGAAAGAACAACAATATACATTTTCTCCTGAATCTTTAATGCTAATGTTGAAATGTTTTTTGGAGTTCTCGTGAATTATTCATTCATTGGTATCAGGTATGGATTTTATGGAGATGTTATTACAGAGAGTGAAAAATACCGCTGGATGGGCCCCAAACGTTATGATTATGCAGGAACAAAGGTGTTTTTAAGACATAGGTAATTCCTTTTTTTGTTATCTGTTTCTTGTTTCCTTGATGATCCCCTATAGCTGAAGAACTAGATCTATATACAGCATTATATTTTTATACAAACTTCTCTCTTTGGTTGCATTATATGTTCAGTGTCAGTTGTGTGTAAAGTAACTTTAATCTTCTTCATGTCATATGCTGAATGCACTATAAGATGCTCTATTTTTAAAATAATAATTAGAGGAGAAGAAAATTAACATAGTAAGGACCTCTTGCATTGCTACTGTTCGATTATTATAGATTCTTTCCCTGCATGAAGCTGTGGTCTCTGTACATTTCATGGAAGCCAAGCCATGCAGGTGGATTTTATTTCACATGGGAATAATCAGTTTAATTTCTCAGGTGCTCAAAATGATGTGCTTTTTGTATATAGTGTGTTCAACATTGCTTTGTTGACTTTGCTGGTTGTGATTGATGTTTGACGCCATGGTGCATTTTGATGTCCATAGTTTCTTTAACCTTTTTCTCACTGAAATTATCATTATATTGTTCAGGTCATATGAGGCAGAAGTAGCATATATAGAAACTGAATCAGAAAAAACAAATTCAACTTCTGGGAACGGTCATCTATTTAGCAGAATGAGAGGGGTGTGGGGTGCAGAAAAATCAGAAAGAGCAGTTTGCCGCATAAATTGTGGTGTCTGTAACACAAAGCCTGTTTATATGTCTACAAGAAGTCCCCATGCGGCACCATATTCACATCGAGAAGAAACTAGATGGCTGAAAAGCAAGGGACATTTTCTTAGTGTTGGTGCTGCTATAATCTCTAACAGAAATGAAAGAGCACCTGATGGTTTGGTGGCTGATGCACACCTTTCAGATGGTTTCCTCCATCTTCTGTTGATTAGAGACTGTCCTCGTGCTTCATATTTATGGTGATGCATAACCTTCTCTTCTCTTTTTGGCTTGCATTTGCTTGGGAAGTTTTTGGAGATGTTTGCTCTAAGATGCAGCAATGCCTTGTAAGGCAGCTTATTGTGACATGCCGACAAGGATGTACGATGTACTTTTTTTCTTTTAGTGTATGTGTGCGGCCATCTGAACCACGAAGAGTGATGAGTTCTCCAGTGCTCAGTGTTCAGGGTTAGGGGTGAAAAAATAAAAGAGGGGGGGTGGGTGGAAGAAGAATTCATGTCATCCAATTAATCAACCATCAACATATCATCCATAAATGCATTCTAATTGCATTCCAATCAACCATCATAATTATATCCTAGTCCCTTGTGTATTTTAAGTCATTTTTCTTGGAGATAACAGCCACTTACATAACATGTTCTTGATTTTGAACACTCTCTTTGATAATCTCTTATCCAATTTAACAAAATTTGTATTTCACAAGAGTTTCTTAATGCTTTTATGTCATTAATCATGATTGAACCATGCAGGCACCTTACTCAGCTTGCAAAGAGAGGTGGAAAGCCCCTGAATTTTGATTTTGTGGAACACCACAAGGTACAATTTTTGCTACATTTTGTCTCTCCCATGTTCTAAAAAATCTCCTAATTACATTGTTTGCTGTTTGCAGACCACAGCTTTCACATTTACTTCTTTTGGTAACGAGAGTGTCTGGAATTTGGACGGTGAGCTCTTTCCAGCACACCAACTATCGGCACAAGTATTTCAAGGGCTTATTTGCTTCTTTGCATCTGGTCCTGAAATTTAGCAGGGGTGTTTTTTTCCAGATGATTTCCTTGTTTTGTAATTAAGCTATTCAATTACTTCAGTTCGGCATCAATCATGGATCGACCTAACGATATAGAGGGAGAGCTTCATTAGCAGCATTAGTTTCTGACTTTTTAAACTTCCAAGTTACTGTATACTACTGTACTGCGGGGAAAGATCCAAGACTAGAAGTAGGATTTGGGATGAATTGATGTAGCTTATATGTACGTGTAAAAAAGCCAAAGGAAAATGAAGAAGAGAAAGTAGAAAAACAACAGATTGAATATTGTGTTTCTATAAGCTGTAACCATATGCTAGAAACTTTGTATTTATGTTTAAAATTGAATATTGAGAAAAGGTTAGTTTCTTCTTTTTTATCGAATAAGCATCAACATTGAACAGTGAATACTGTTATCGTTCAAGCTTTCACTGCATTTTATCTTGGTGTCTTGGAGCTGGAATTGTGGTGTAATAGCTTCTGAACGTTTGAATTTGGCTTTGGTGTGTCCTTGGTTGCAAAAGGATGTAGGGGTATTAAGTGGAATTCCGCTGGGCACTTTATGAAGCCCGTGGATTGTGGAGAATGAACCTATGTAGACGCCGTTGTCATCTTTTTCTGATATAGGAAGACTTCCAAAGGTCAAAGTCTTCTCTTTGGAGAATCCAATGGCACCCACTGAAAACGTCAATGTACAATGGCAATATCAATGTTATATTTATCCCTAATTCTCTTATCAACACCACCACTATCATCAGATACTGCAATATGTCTACACCGGCAGAGTAAGGACTCAACACACTTCAACTATCTTATGTTTGTATAATGATTTTTTTTTTTTGTTTATATTTCAATATTTGAATTTTGTATATGGATTCTTGCACATTGGTTCTGCTCTTGATTTCCTTGCTTTTCACTCTGAAAATTCATAAGATACTACAATTCTTTGCCACCTGTGAGCAAGGCATATGGAGTTGCCTGTTTAATGACCACAGCCGCCGATTATCTGCAACTTTACAGTCCCCAGACCATAGCACTCGTTTATAAGGATGTACTTAAAGGTTTCCAGGTAAATCTATTAGTTTTGCTATTATGTTAACTTTATCTTTTTTCAGATTTCTTGGAGGTTTGTTGTGCTAATGTCTTGGTGCAGATTTGGAGGCTAATTACCAATTTCTTCTTTCTGGGATCATTTTCATTTCCTTTTGCATTTCGTCTTATAATCATGTAAGAGATCTGACTTTGTCTTCATTTTTCTTTATATTGTCCCACAGATGATAATTAGAAAATTATTGCATTCTTGCTTGATTATCACAATGGAATTGTCCAAATTATATGTTTTGGCTTTGCATTAAGACAACTCGCTCCTTCAATTAGAAAATAAGACATCAACATGCAACTGCAACTTATATAACTTGAGTTTTCTGATTGAGGAAACAATAGTTGTGTTTAGTAATGCAATTGAATATCTTTAGAGCAAAATATGGGGTTTCACTTGAGAGAGGACCTTTTGACAAGAGGACTGCTGACTTTGTATGGATGTTCTTCTTTGGAGCTTTATCACTTCTGGTAAGTTAACTTTTAATTAGGAATTTGCTCAGTAGTTGTCAGCATAACATATAAGATAAAGAATGCATACCAGTGTTTGAAACATATATAGGTGATGGCTGCTATTCCAATGCTGTGGTCTCCTTTCATGGGAGCTTCCTTGGTTTTTATGATTGTCTATATCTGGGGACGTGAGTTCCCAAATGCTCGTATCAACATATATGGTGTTGTGTCCTTGAAGGTATGTTGTGAAATATTCTTGTTTAAATATCCTCACTAGCAGTAATTTGGTTGATTCGTTGAGTTTGAAGCTCAGATATAAGTACATGCACATACTTACATCCATTATTCACACTCAAACATGAAGGGATTTTATCTTCCATGGGCAATGCTAGCCCTCGACCTGATTTTTGGGGCTCCACTGAAGCCTGACATTCTTGGTATGGTTGCTGGACATCTCTATTATTTCCTGACAGTGCTCCACCCTCTTTCTGGTGGAAAATTCATCCTGAAGACTCCTTTTTGGGTGTATCCTTTCTGCTGCTTTCTTCCTAATTGCTAGTAAATCAAACCCAATCGCATGTGTGTGTGTGTGTGTTTTTTTTTTAATGCAAAAAAGTAAGTTGGTTAATGTTTCATAAGCTCTGCCTATTGCTAGAAAAACAAGAGAATGCCAGTCATTTTTGTTGTTCATGAACTTCTTTGTTGTATGTTCCTTAATGATTGTCTTCCCAGTCACAAACTGGTGGCGTTCTGGGGCAAAGGAACGCAGATAAATGCACCTGTGCGGCCTGATCCATCAGCTGGAATCGCCTTCCGTGGAAGAAGCTTCCGTCTTAATGGCACCAGAACAACCAATTCTACAGAGGAAGCACCAGCAAGCAATCCAGCACAACAACAGGCTAATAATTCAGCTGATGGGGTAGCTTTTCGCGGAAGAAGCTACCGTCATGGTGGACAATAGTTGCATAGTTTTATGTTTTAAGTAGTGTTTTCAATGCAAATTAATGCATTGACACATTTAAGAACCATATCAGGAAAGTTGAAAAATATTCGTAACTATTATGGACTACAGGTGACAGGAGACTTTGGTCGAGTAAACGTGTGTGTATTACTTCCTAGTACCCAATTGGAGAATGTTCAAACAATGATATGGGTTGTCCCCAATTTAAAGTGCCCACTCAGTTACCTTGTATGTATGTGGAGTCCACATACAAGGTAACTGAGCCTGGTATGAGGGGCAAAAAATATAGATTAAATACTTGTTGCATGAAAGTTACCAGCAGCCTGTGATGCCTAGACCAAATGGTCAACTGCTCAAACCAAGACAACGCTAAGAATAATTGCTTCGCTGATTTTATGAATAGAATCTATATTTGTGAGTTTCACATAGTTAGGATTATAATTTTCCTTTCCTTACTAATATTAACAACTAACAGTCGTGATCCTATGAAAATACCAACAAGCGACATTTATAAAAAAGAAAAAAAAGTTACCAGCACACGCCTCCATAGCAGAAAGTCAGAAACAACTCCCCTTCATGCACAGACTCAGAGAATTGAGAACTCGGTTGTCACAAACTCAGTAGTTTACATATTATTCATCGACTGTTATTTAAGATTCTACCTACACATTTCAACAAGCGTAATCTCTTGAAAATCTTTAGTATCAACTCTAGCTTGTCTGCTCACCAAACGCCAGACTGCCCCATTTCCAAGTCAGCTCAAGTATACAGGCAGGTCAATGCCGCCTACCAACGTAGAACAATTGTTAAGTGCAAGATAATCATCAAAGCCAACGAAGTAGGTAAACAAAGTAAATGAATTATTAGCAAAAATTAAGAGGGCACTTAAATTGCATTAATTTATTCATAAAATTTATCATCAAATCATGATATCATCATCAACAACTGAGACTACAGAGGCTCTTAACAATTAAATTAAGGATTGTCAGAACTTTCAGGGAAATTGAAGAGCAACTCCAATTATTTTTGATAAAAGGACAACTTCGATAGGAATTATAAATTGAAAGAATAGAGAATGACTAAATAAAAGAATACTGTGATAAGTTGAAAAAATAGAAAATGACTAAAGAAAAGTCTTTTGATACTTAGCCTAACTTATACATACCAAAACAAAGATTACATATCAGTTAAGTGGTAACTCATTTCTAATAACATCTTAGATCTCATGAATTATTTTATATTATATTAGATATAAAAATAATTTTTATCTGCATTATTACTTTTATTTAAAAATTAATTGAAAATTAAATGGTGTAATGATGGAATTTTCTTGAAAAATATTAATAGATAAAACGTGGAATCTTACTTCCCTTCTTCAATTAAAAACAAATAAGATATTATATTCCTGAACTTGTTTGCTAACAAGAAGGGCCAAGCGAAGGAAGGGACGACTTTCGCATTGTCTCTATCTCTTCTGGAACAAAACAAAGCTATTTACCTGCATTAAGGTGTACTAGAATATAATTGTGACCTAAAAGTCAACGAAATACATCACCTTGGTGGTCCTGGAAGATTCAAAACCAAGAAATGTATTTTGCAGGAAAAACCGCGTGGAATGGTGGGGCCTTAATTCATTCAAAACTCTGGTTTTAATCGGGATGCACGGTCGAATGCTGTTTGGCCATGCATTAAATGAGTGCGTACTTCACATCCTCGTGACGAGGAACGAATGATAAAAAGACAAAATTCATGCGAGACATGTTTCTCCATCGTGATTTCCTCGGGTACCAAGCACTACTGCTACTTTAATAACATCCTCTGATTGGTATTAGTAAAGATAATAGTAATAAATATAGTTAATTTTTGTGTCCAACTTCTATCATTTTTTTATTGGTAAAATCTATATTAAGGCTCTAAATTTATCGACTTTTTAGTTTTAGATTTCTAAGATTTTATTTTATATACCTAGATTTTCGAATTTCACTAACTTTAAATTTTAAATTCTTCTGTTAATTTTTTAACAAGTATTATTTTTTTTGGTCCCTGAAGTTTTATATTTCTAACATTCATACTATTTTTTACCTTTTAATACTTATATCACTTTTCAAAATTTTTCACCGAAAATAAATAAATTGACATATTTTAATTTATAATATTTTAAATTATTATAAACATATTTAAATAATTTTAAATTTTAAAAATAAACAAACAAGTTAATGCTATTATGATAAAAAATTTTAAAAAATATATAATAATAATAATATTGTTTTTCACAATATTTTAAATTATTGTGAGTAAATTTTTATAATATAAATTTTTTTCATGTACCCAAAAAGCATGATTAAAAAAAATGAAAGTTAACATAACGGTTATAAAAAGTTTGAGTTTGTTGGAAAATCTATCACCGTTTTTTGGTGATGTACAGACATGCATTGATATCCACTATTTATAAAAGTTATATTATAAAAAATTATTCACAATAATTTAATTAAAATTTTGTACAAAAAAACTAAAAAATGTATTAAAATATAAAATTTAAATTTTGAAGAATTGTAAAATATTTTTTATCATAATCTCTTTTAATTATGGTGTTCCTTTTCATCGTAATATTTTATTTGAAAAACAGTAGTTTTATTATAATTTTTTATCTTAACATTAAATTATTTATTTATTTTTAAAATTTAAAATTATTTTAAAAAGTATATAAATTTATGTTTTAATTTAAAGTATTAGAAATTAAAATAA
>CATIWM010575373.1:0-39044 GCA_949671775.1 Mallotus repandus
AAAAAAAAGAGTTATAATAACATTTTGTTTCTTCCAGGCACTAATCATCCCAGACTGCCTCAGTGGGACCTTCTTGGACAGCCATCAGGAAAATTTGACTTCTATGTCAAATATTCGGCTCCTCCATCAGCATCAATTCCACTTCACTCTATCATGCCTCAAGGATGGGGTCCCTCTTTCCACTTCCGCGACATGGTAGGCTCAGTTATTCAAAATAACTTCGATAAAGACAGATAAAGAGAAAAGACTACTGAACCACCACCAAGATTCTCCAGACAAAGTGCTATTCATCACCAACCAAAGCAGTGGTCTCACATGCTCGAACAGCTTCAGTGGAGGATCCCTCTCGCCTATTTAAGGAGCTCTCCTCCTTCTGCAAAGAGCAAAATTTTTCTCGGCTTAGAAATAAAGAATTAGGAGTTTAAAATCTATCACTAAAGATTTGCTGTAATTCTCTTATTTTCTTCCCTTACTCTTCTGGATTAAAGAACTCTGTATTTCCCTTTCTTCCCTTACTCTTCTGGATTAAAGAACTCTGTATTTCCCCTTACGAGGATCTATAAATAAAAGAAAATTTTCCAGTAAGATTTTGATCTCTATCTTTTATGTCTTTAAGTTTTCTGCATTTAAGCTTTCTGCATTTACTTTCTGTTTATTTTTTTTAAATTCTCTTAAGTAACAGGTAGTACGCTCTGTGCTTGCCTAAGTTCTTAAGATCCTGCACATCAGAACTCTGTGAAATATTGTCTAATATATCTGTTGCATTCTTGGTCTGGTAACCTTCGTGTCTAGCCTGTGACTGGAGCGTGAGATCGGCACTATGATCATCCTGCATTTGCATAATCTTTTGTATTTATAGCACAGCACAACACAGTAACCCCTACGATCCTAGGCAGTACATATATATATATATATTTATATAAATTATTAAGTATATTATATATATACTTGAAATGGCAAACATGGATGCCGTTTAATCTAATAAAACCTAACCCTAAAATCTAACTATAAAAGCCTCTCATTCTCTAAAATCCCTAAACCTAAACACTTCTCTCATTTTGCAGCCGCCTTGCCTCTCCTGTGCTCTCAGTTCTCTCAACTTCTAACCCTAAAGTTCTACGTTTCTCCTCCCTTCTTCCCCTAGATTCCTTCATTCTAACACAAAATCTGACCCTCTCATACCTTTTTTAAACCTAAACATTGAAGCTCTTACCCTCATTGTCCTTTGATTATAGAAATAATTCCCAAGCACTAGTTGGTTTCAGTCTGCTGCTTCTTAATGTCCATTGATTTTCACCTTCGTTTGTTTTTTTCATGTTAAAAACATGAAGGGGTGAACATATTTAGAGATCTTGATATTTTTGGTATGTTAGTTTTGATTTAACATAGTATATGTTGATTTTTTTTTATCTGGTTGCATGCAAGTGTGTTTTAACACTTTCTGTCTTTTGACATGTTTTCATGTGGGTTTTTTCACCATTTCAATCGGAGATCTAAACGGTGGAAGCTTTGAAAACACGAAGAATCAGCGATCTAAAAGGTGATCTAAAAAAAGGTGGAAGCTTTGTGATTCTTTTTTTTGGGTTTATATAACCCCGGATTGATCGCTATATTTTCTAATTGTATCACTAATATTTTTCATATTCTGGTGGA
The DNA here is from genome assembly GCA_949671775.1 of Mallotus repandus. Taxonomy (NCBI): domain Eukaryota; kingdom Viridiplantae; phylum Streptophyta; class Magnoliopsida; order Malpighiales; family Euphorbiaceae; genus Mallotus; species Mallotus repandus. Next base: position 1,654 of record CATIWM010575373.1, read on the forward strand.
AGCAATGTTTGCCAAAATATATACTTTTTTTTTTATATGTGTAAGAGTTTGATTTTTTCTATATAGAAGTTTTTATATTTTGATGTTATGAGTGTAAAAAAGTTTGATGTTTGATTTTTTATTTTTGATAAAAAAAATGTTAGATCTGGGGTTAAGGGTTTTCAAAAATATTTTATTTATGGGTATTTTTTATTATATGAAATTTGAGGTCAGTTTTTTAGGTAATAATTTTTAAAAAAATTTTCTATGGGTATACTATTTGATATATATATATTCTGTGAGTTAATATTTTTTAAAAATTTATTATGTGTGTATAATATATATAAAAATTATTACCTCCGTGTACATTTCGTGCATTTGGTCCGGTAACTTCTGTGTCTAGCCTGTGACTAGAGCGTGATCCCGACACAGTGATTAATATCTTAATAAAAAACATTTTCAGAATTTTGGATTATGATTTTTTTTATGATCTGATAAAATTTCTTGTATTATGTTTTGTTGTTATTGTGTAGATGGACATAACAGGTAATGCCAGTGGTAGTCCTACTACTGCTGGTGAACTTGAAACAAAAAATACTCAGGTGGAAGCTAATAAAGCTTTACAGGAGCAGTGTGGCAATACTGAGCAACAGACTATTCCATCTTCTGAGGCTTAATAGCCTGTTGATAAAGAGACTAAGTCCAAAAAATAAAAGAAGACTGAACCCAGATTAGCTGCCTGGGAATATTTCGAGGCATAAAAGGATAAGCATGGTAATCCCAAAGCTAAATGTATTTATTGTAAAAAATCTTTTGGTGCTGATTCACATAAGCATGGAACATCTTCACTTAAGAACCATGTTATGAATTGTAAAAAAATCCCTTATGACATGTCTACTAGACAAACACTTCTAGGTTTTCAACCCGTTGGTTCAATTGAAACAGAGGGTGCTGTGGTTGGGGCCTGGAAGTTTGACCAGGATGCTATAAGAAATTCTGTTGCTAAAATGATTATATTAGATGAGCTGCCTATTAGGTTTATTGAAGGGGAGGGGTTTAGGAATCTTATTAGTGCAGTCTGCCCTTGTTTTAAAATCCTATCTCGTTGGACCATGAGTAGAGATATCTTCAATATCTATATTGAAGAGAGACTTAAATTGAAAGAATTTCTTAAAATTGATTGTCAACGAGTCTGTCTCACTATTGATACATGGACTTTGAACCAAAGAATCAACTACATGTGCATCACTGCACATTTCATTGACACAGAAGAGAAGCTGAATAAGAAAATAATTTCTTTTGTCCCTGTTAGTTCACATACGAGTGAATACATTGCTAAGGCCCTAGAGCACTCTCTCAGTGAATGGGGGCTTAAAAATGTATTCACAGTCATGCTTGATAATGCATCTGGCAATGATACTACCACCTCCTTTTTTAAAAGAAGTTAATTGGTTGGGGTGCAAGTGGGGTGAGAGCAAAGTATGTTCATTTGAGATGTTGTGCACATATACTAAATTTAATTATGATAGATTGGTTAAAGGATATGTATGTGTCTATTAAAAAGGTAAGGGAGGTAGTAAGGTACATCAGAAATTCACCTGCGAGGTTAAGAAAATTTAAAGAGTATTCTGAGTTGCTTGGAGTAGAGTCAAAATGTTCTCTTTGTCTTGATGCCCCAACAAGGTGGAATTTCACCTATTTGATGTTGAAACATGCATGTGAATTTGAAAAAACATTTGAGAAATATGAAGAGAATGAAACTGCTTTGAGGTCAGACCTTGGGGATGATGTACCTGAATATTCAGATTGGCAATGTGCTAAGAACTTGCTAAATTATTAAAACATTTTTATAATATGACACTGAGAATATCTGGTTCTCAGAATGTGACCTCCTATACCTTTTTATCAAAAACTGCTGAATTGTATTATTTGCTTAATGACTGGAAGAAATCTGATGATGTTTATGTTAGGTCAATGAGTCTAGGAATGAAATCAAAGTTGGATAAGTACTATGGAGATGGAGATAAAATTAATTACATGATTTTTATTTCACACATACTTGATCCTAGGGATAAATTGGAATATCTTGAATTTTCATTGAAAAGTATGTATGGTGATTGTGAGGGTGGGATTTTATTTGAGAATGTTAAAATTGCTTTATATGAACTTTTTGATGACTATAACACTGCAAGTCAAGTTGTTTGTGCATCATCTGTAATATGTGGTGGAAGCCAATCTGTTGTTGCTTTAACTGTTGTCCAAGTGAATTCAAGCACAAAATCCACTTCATTGTTAAAGGCTAGATTCAAGCAGTAGAAAATGGATAGTGGAATTGGTGGAAGCAAAAAACAAAGTGAACTTGATATTTATCTTAGCGAGTCAGCCTTGGAGGAATATGAGGATGGCAAATTTGACTTGCTAAGGTGGTAGAAGCTCAATGCAAAGATATTTCCAGTTCTTTCATGCTTGGCTTGTGATATATTAGTTATTTCAGTAACCATTGTTGCCTTGTAATCAGCTTTTAGCATAAGTGGAAGAGTGCTTGATGCATTCAGGAGTTATTTAACTTCCACACTGGTTCAAGCCTTGATCTGCACTCAAGACTGGCTTAAAAAGCCAAATCAGACATTCTCTGTTGAAGAAAGCTTAGAAGATTTAGAAGAATTTGAAAAAGGTACACGAATTCCTTTTACAATTTGTAAATCCATTTCTCTTTACTCGATACATTCTAATGTTTTTTTTGCTTACTTCACAAAGCTCCCTCCTTTGGGCATTGGACCTTCTATTGGCTCCTCTTCTGGTGCTAAAAAAACTTAATAGAGTTGTCTCACTTTTTGCATAAAAAATTCAGTAACACAGTCATCCTCTTACTTCTTTAAATTGATTGTTTTATTCTTTCATACTTCTGCCTGCCTGTACCATGTTATCATGTTGGTGGAAGCCTATCTGTTGTTCACCTTCTGTTTATATGTGGTGATTTGTGTTGGTGGAAGCCTGCATTTTATTGTTAGGAATGTGCATGCTCTGTTGTGCCAATTTCTATCATGTGCCGTATATTTGCCATGGATTGAGTGATCTGTTATGATCACTTGACATGACTGAGGCATATATATATATATATATACACACACACACACACCAAGTTATCAAGAAATTGGCGCACCGAGTTATCAAGAAATTAGTGCCTTAGCTGCTGCACTTTCATGTATGAGGCAATGATAAAGCTTCCACCACGTATTCTGATATAAGTAATGCATGCGGTGTGTTTCTTGGTAGCAAATAGTTTGCAGTTTGTTGCTAGAAATTGAGCTGCATTACTTTTGAATTGAAAACAATATGCTCTGAGCCTCATACTTTCATATTTTGATTTTTAAGTTCTTTTGATACTATGTATTGTAAGTTGAGTTTGAATTCTTGTTGCTCCTTCCTATTTTATTTTGCAGGAACTTTTTGTATGGTACTCTCGGTTCAATGTCTGCCTATATTTTTTTATTGCAGACTCGGTGAATAGACATATAACTACTTATAAACTTCACTTACAACAACATTGGTGTATATTTTTTGAAGCCTATTTGTTGCTATTGATTTTTTTTTTTTGTATATTTTGTATAGTCTATTGAATAGATAATAGTGTGTATATTTTGTAAATGGGCTCATTCCTTAGTAATTATTTTTTTGGACTTGGATTTGCTTTGCCTAGCCTGTAAATGGGCTTCGTCCTTATATTTTTATGCAATATTTTTATTACTTTATGGCCCAGTCCATAAAAATCCAACCCGCAATAAAAATCCAACTTAACCTGATCATTTTTGAAACCTGAACCAAAATAATTTCCATTCAATTTCGTTCGGTTCGATAGCTATTTTACTCCTTCCAAACTCGTACAGTTTAGCCCGTTCGCCTCCTGTCCCGGCTGAACCCGCTCGATGCATAACCCTAGATTGATGGACTAAAGGAGTCATTTTAATTAGATTTCACACGTCAACTTATATATCTACTCTATTTTCAATTATCTAATTTAATTTAATTTAATGCATGTCTATCATGATAATGAATTATTATATGGGCCAAATTAAACCCTCAATTATATTTTGAAGTTAATATTAGATTTTAAATTTTTTTTAATCTTAATAGGGATTTTTTTTAAAAAATAGATCATATGAGACCTTATTTTAAAAAATATTTACAATTAAGTTCTATAAGTCAAATAAAATTTTAATTGTAAAAGTTAATTAATAAAAAATTATTTAGACTAATAAATAAATTAAAAAATATATATCACCTAATTATAAAAGTTTAAAAAATTTTAAGCTTAGATACTAATTTTTTTTAACGTTTTTAAAATTTCCTTAAAATTTTCTATAAAATTAAAAAAAATTTAAAACTTTACAAGTGATATACATTCCAAAATATAAGTCATTAATTTAAATATTTTTATTAGTCAGCTATTAAAATTAAATTGATAAATAAAATTTTATTATTGAATTATTAAAATTAAATTATGAATGAAATTGACAATTTTTTTTATGTATATTTAAAGTTTTTAAAATTTTAGAAATTTTTGAATCTGAAAAATTTTTAAAAATTCAAAACAAAAAGAATTTAAAAATTTTTTCCAAAAAAATATTATATAGGCTTACAATTTTTAAAACTTTATAATATATATTTTTTAGAAAAAAAATTATCAATTTTATCTGGTAATCTAAATGATTTTTCATTAGTTAGCTATTAAAATTAAAATTTTATTTGACTTATTAGATTTAATTATAATTTTTTTTTAAAAATAAAGTTCAAAGAAAAATTTCTATTAGGATCAAAAGAATTGTTAATTTCGGTTTAATTATCTATGATCTCTTAAAATATATATTTATGTTTATTATTATTATTTATAGTGATTGATTGAGTTGGCAAGTAGAGACGTGTGCCAAGTCTATTTATAGGTAAAGTGATTATATTATGCATTAAGTTTTGTCGATATTTTTTTTGGAGTAAGGTTACCGGCCACCAACAACCTTCCAAAATTTAAATTTTCATTTGTTTTGTTTTACTATCTACATTGGTTTTACGATGAAGTAATCAGCTCATGATGAAGCATAAAGATTTTGACTTAATTGATGAATAGTAATACATTTATAATAAGTGAAGGATTGAATTAGTCATTATCAGTTCCAAAAAAAATATAGTTATTATTTTTTAAAAAATGTTATAAAATGTAAAGTCTCGAGTATGCCAACTGTTTCTTATTATACTATCTATTTATACCTACGTCCTGTGATAAAGAAAAGGGTATTTTTGTCAAGCAATATATTTTTAAATTTTTTTTGTTATTGACTCTAAAAATAGGGTCATCCTAATAAAGTTCCTTTTATCAATCCAAATGGAATCTAAGATCTTTGCGTTTAATCACATAGCATTTCATATTTTTTCCTATAAAATTTGATATAATTTACATTTTTATTAATCATTTTATTCGATATTAAAAATTAAAATAATTTAATTGTTTTAATTTTGTAAAATAAAGAGAGTCAAATATTTTTGTAATACAAAAAACTAATTGAAAAAGTAAAATTGTTGTATTGTGATCTAAACTTTAAAAAATAGTAAATAATTTTGCTCTTAAATAAATTTAATGATAAGCTTTCAGACTATTGTATAAACTTAGTTTGCCAATATATGCAAATCTTAATTTGAACAATATTTTATATTCGAATTTTGTTTTGAAGTTTTATAAATTTTAAATTTTAAAAAAGAAATCTTTAAACTAACGAGAACAAAAAAAATTATACAATAAATTTTATAAAGAAATCTTTAAGACTAACAAAAAAATAAAAATTTAATTTTGGATAAATATAAAAGAAAGCATGTATACCATTTTTTATTTTAAATTTTAAATATGTATTTTTTGTGATTATAACAAGTGATTTTCCCTATTAGCAATATTAATTGACAACAAGTTTTATTGAGAGCAAATTTTAATTTTTATTATTTTTGTTCACTTTTTTCAACACAAGATACAAGTATATATAGTATTTACATGAAGCTATTTTTGGTTATACAATCAATCATATACATTAATGGAAACTACATTCTCTCCCTTAATTTCTCACTAATTTTTCTCCTAAATTATTCACTCCAACATTGGGCTTCAAGTTGGTGCATAGATATCGCCAATGTCCAACTTGTCAAGGGAGTCATAGGGAATCCAACTTGAAATAGCTTTTGTAAGTACATCTGCTAACCGATCTTTGGACATCACAAATGAGAGTCAAACTATTTTTTCTTCAACTTTTTCTTAGATAAAATGTCGATCTACTTCCATGTGTTTTGTCCGATTATGTTGAACCAGATTGTGAGCAATCTATATAGCCATCTTTTTATCATAATATAAGCTTATTTCAGTGTCAGGAGGATAACCAAACTTGCTTAGTAACCCTCTCAACCAAAGAAGTTCACAAGGCCCCTTTGCTATACCTTTAAATTTGGCTTTGACGCTTGATAATGCAACAATCTTATACTTTTTACTTCTCCAAGTAACCAAATTACCTCCTACAAAGATAAAGTATTTGGAAATTAATTTTCTATCCGAGCTACTTCCTACCCAGTCAGCATTAGTATATGGGTAAATTCTATGAACGATACCAAAACTTTGCACTTGATTACAAAATAGTACCATTACTTTAATTTATATCTTTTTGGTACCAAAACATCGATTTTAGTTGCACCGGGAAGTCCCAAACACACAATCAGACCAAATTTGATGACATGGCAACCGAAGATGCCTCCTCAGCAACCATATCGTATGTCACGTCAGCAATAAAAAAATAAAAAGTGAAAAAAATAAAAAAAGCATAAGTTAATGATTATGCTTGTTTAGAATTGTATTATTTTAGAATTCTCTCAACTAGTCCAAAAAGCAAAACATCAAACAAGCTGCAACCGTTTGTCAATATGGTATATGATGTGGCTGCTGATAGGGCATTTCTGGTTGCCACGTCATTAAATTTGGCCTGCTTGTGTTTTTAGGACTTCTTGGTGCAACTAAAATTGATATTTTGGTACTAAAAAGATACAAATTGAAGTAATGGTACCATTTTGTAATTGAGTGCAAAGTTATAGTACCATCCAGAGAATTTACCCATCAGTATATCCACCAATATTCAGATGGTCGTGCTTTTTGAACATGAGTCCCTTGTCTAGTGATGATTTCAGATATTGTAAAATTTAAAACACTGCCTTTATATGTTCTTCATTCGGATTATGCATGAATTGACTCATAAGGCTCACAATATATGCAATATCTAGTCTAGTATGAGAAAAATAGATAAGGTTTTCCACTAATCATTGATACCTCTCTCTGTTAGTTAGTGTTTAATTTTCATGAATCCCAGTCCATGATTCTAAGCTATAGGTATGTCTACCAGCTTACAATCAGATACACATTGACTTGATCGAGCTACTTCAATGCCCAATAAATATTTCTGTCCCCAAAAATTCTTTATTATGAATTCACTTGCCAAGTGCCTTTGCAAGTTATAAATTTTCTCCTCATCATCCCCTATAATTATTATATCATCCATATAAATGCTTAGATTTGTTGTATTTCCATATCAATATTTTAAGAACAAGGTATGATTCGAGTTACTTTGTTTAAACCCAAGCTTCCTTATGGCTAGGCTAAATCAACTAAAATAAGCTTTTGGAAACTATTTTAGGTCATATAGTGTCTTTTTTAACTTACACATGTTGTTATCATGTGATAAGATAGTGAAGTCTAGCAGGATATCCATGTACACCTCTTCCTCAAGATCCTTATGTAGAAATGCATTCTTTACATCAATTTGATAGAGGGGCCAGTCTAAATTTATTACAAGAGATAACAAAACTTTGATTATATTTAGCTTTGCAAAAGGAAAGAACGTTTCTTGGTAATAAATACCATAAGTCTAAGTATACTCCTTAGTTACTAGTCTTGCCTTGTATCTTTCTATGGATTTATTTGTGTTGTGTTTAATAGAGAATACCCACTTGCACCCCATAATTCTCTTTCCCTTCGGTAATGGAACAAATGTCAAAGTGCCATTTTTCTGTAGAGCTATCATCTCTTTAGTTATTGCTCGGGTCCATTTGGGATCATTCAAGGCTTCTTATATTGTATGGAGAACATGCTCGACTGATAGTTTATGCATAAAGGTTTTTAGTGGCTCACAGAGATTTTGGGTGGATACATGATAAGCAATTGGATACTTCCTCACTTTTTCTTTCCTCGATTATGTCTAATAGGTAGTTTGTAGATAATAGAATAATCTATACTATTTAAAGAAGAAGAGTTCATATTTTGTACCTCAAGAGTATTCTCAGGAGATAGATCATTGTGTACTAATGTGTAGGGGGTGACAGTCTTATGTTCATGCTCGACATCATTCTATTCAAAATTATGGGGATGTTTGGTACTGTTTATCCTCCCTTCTGAGTGTCCTTCTAGCTCATGAATTACTTTCAAATTCTCCTTTAACTCAGCATCATTTTTCCTCCCTTTTGAGTGTCCTTTCAGCTCATGAATTACTTTCAAATTCTCTTTTAACTCAGCATCATTTTTCCTCCCTTCTTACTCTTTCGAGTTTGACCCTTCATTTTTTCTCCCTTCTGACTCTTCCAAGTTCCCATCTAAGTTTGTATGTTCCTAGCTCGTCCAATTTTTTGATTTTCAATTATGCTCTTCACTCAATGGCTGCCCTTCGAGAGAAGAATGAATATTTTGCTTCAAAAAGATATTTTTGACTATAGAAAGGTCACATACATAAAAGTATATAGACACCGAGTATTTGGGTCATAGCATCGATATCCCTTCTTTGATTTTTGTTAAGGTGAACATAAACTACTGAGCAAAATATTCTAAGGATAGCATAAGAATATAAGGCAACTGAACATGATGTGCAAGGGCTTGAAGTAGAGTTTCAAAGTCCAAGACACGAGATGTCATTTTATTTAGAAGGTAAATTACAGTACAGACAACATCAGTTCAGTTAGGGGTGAACATCGGTCTATTCGGTTCGGTTAAAGAATGTGGAAAATCGACTAATATTAATGCAATAGAATTCATGATCGGATTGAACCGAACCAAACTGAATTTTTTAGTTTAGTTCGGTTAAGTCGGTTATGGGCTAGGCTGAAATGGGCTTTGTTGAACAATTTTAATTTGAAGCCAAAATTATGGGCTAGGCTGAAATGGGCTTTGCTAAATAATTGAATGTAAATTATAAACTAAATATAACTACAAGACCATGTCCACATTCACACACATCAGAACTACAAAAAAAAAAAATACCAAATATTACAAATTTTACAAATACAACACCAAATATTAATAAAACTAAGATCCTATTACACAATTAGGAGTCAATAGCATTTGTCCGTAGATTGAGCTTATAAAAGTAATGTGACAGCTTCATAAAATTGCATAAAATAACTAAAAATAGCAAAAAGAACAAGCATAAATATCATAAACAACATTAGCAGAAACAACCCAACAGATAAGCATCATAAACAACACCTGCAAAAGAGACAAGCAAAATATTAACAAATAAAACTGAAATAATTAGAAGTTCAACAAAACAAAGAACTTAGTAGATGGCAACAAAATATTAACAAATAAAGAAACTTGAAAACTGAAATAAGAAACGACAACAAATTAACAATAATTGAGAGCAATATTACAATACCTGAAAACTAAAATTATTACTCAGAACTTAGGTGTTTGTCATTGATGGCGTAATTCCAATGTCCGACAATTCTGAAAATTAGATGTTAGATGAAATATTAGCACAAAAGAAATAAAAATATTAGCAAAATATCAAAAAGATAAATGAAGTGCATACATTTCTCAAAGTTTTCAAGTTTGCCAACTTGTTCTCAACACAAAGAGATTGATGCGATGTTCAAAGCCAATCTTAAGCATATAGTAATGACTCAACAACTTTAGGAGTCAAAGAACTCATAAATGCCTCAAGAACCCGTCCATCCGTACTAAAAGCAGACTCCAAAGCTACGGTTCAAATTAGAACTACCAATATATCTCGAGCAATTTTTGAGAGGACCAAAAATCTCTTTAAATTCAGCTTCCACCATTTTAAAATGTTAAAATATTGCTTGTCATCTACAATAGCTTCATTGAGATAAACTTCCAATTCACTTCTCTTAAATCCACCACTACCACTCTCCATTTTTTGCTTTTTGAAACGAGCCTTTAAAACAGAAATAGGCTTTTTCGTTGACCCCTCACTATCTTGTGCACCTAATTGACCACTTTCATTAAGTGGCTCATTATTCGAACTATATAACTTTTTGTAGTCAACAAATGACTCTTCAAGATCTGCCCTCACATCTTTAAATAATTGTTTCCCATTCATATCACCATACATCTCACAAATTGCATATTCCATATACTCAAATTTGTCACGAGGGTCAAGGATATTAGCAAAAAAAATCAACCTATTCATTTTACTTGGATCCCCCCAATACTTATTAAATTTATTCTTCATTTTTTCACCTAAACTTTTTAACTCTTGATCATCACTACACATCCATTCATTCAAGAGGCAACACAAATCACAAATTTCATTAAAAAAATGTTTGATGTGACATATAAAGAGCCAAAAATGCATAATGTAATCTCATAAAAATGTTGCAATAAAGCAACCATTTTTCTTACGCAAGACCAATAAAAAAAAAGGCACCCCATCATCACCCAAATCAAGCTTATACAATGGTTCTTAAACCTCAAACCTCTCAAAAGCTCTTTCATACTTCTCGACAGTTGTTAGCATTAAGTAGGTTGAGTTCTACCTAGTCAGAACATCTAAACACAAATTAGACTTATTTTGGATGCCCTCCCAATCAACACACTCTTTAAATTTATTTAATCTTGCAAGAGAATTCCTAACATATCTTATGGCATCTCTAACTCGCTTAACCGAAGGGTTTACATCCTTTAAGCCATCAACAACCATTAAATTAATTACATGTGCAATGCATCTCATGTGAAGATATTTGCATATTAAAACAGTCCCACCCCAATTATGCATTCTCTTGTTGAGCAAGTTCAAGGTTACATCATTTCAACTTGCATAATCAATTGTAATTATGAATACATTGTTTAGTCCCCATTCAAACAAATAATTTTCCACTACTTTACCAATGTATTCACCTCTATGGCTACTAGCTGGGAAAAAATTTAAAATTTTTTTATGTAACTTTTAATCATCATCGACGAAGTGAGCTGTGATGCACATGTAATCAATTTTTTATAAAGAAGTCCATGTATCAATTGCAAGACTAACTCTTTGACAATTTTTCTTCATAAAAGACTTTAATTTCACCCTCTCATCTAAATACATTTGAAAATAGTTTCGTAAAATTGTCCAACTTTATAGAATCCTAAACCTAGGACATGCACGAGCCATAAATTTTCTAAACCCCTCACATTCCACAAATTTAAATGGAAGTTTATCTGTAATTATCATTAGTGCAAGTGCCTCCTAACTGCATCTTGATCAAACTTCCAACTACTAAGTGTGCCTACTCGATCACTATCCCCATTTTGAGAATCCAAATCAGGTTGTAAAGTCACTAATTTTTGACATACATCTAAATTATGAGGTTCTTTCTCAATGCAGTCATGTGATTTTTAAGTGAAGATGTTCCATTTCTTTTTGAGTTGCAACAAAATTCGCTATCATAATAATTGCATTTACACTTGCTTGATTGCTTGCCATTTGCATCTATGATCTTCTAAAAGTGATCCCACACACTAGACTTTTCATTCCTTTTCTTTCTTTTCATTGTTGATCCAATAATGGTGTCATTACTAAGCTGCGCATTAGAAATTGAAGCATGAGATTGATTGGTGCTAGCATTTAACTCTGGCCCTTGCAAAGTTGACATCTAAAGAGAATACAAAATAAAATTTTAGAATGCAGCAACGCAATATTAAAATTTCAAAAATTAAAAATACAATTAGGGAACATTTAAATTCAAAATTCAGGCTATATGGTAAACATTTAAATCATAATAAAGCATAAAAAACAAGCCAAAAACTGACAACAGTAGTATATTCTATTTCTTTATCAATTTCAAACCATATACTTGCATTGCATTTTTGGTGTTTATGCAATATTTGAACAATACTATATTGTTTGTATTGTTCTATTTGCTATCCCATACTTGAATTTTACATATTCCTTATTTCAGCTAGCCCAAAAAAATTGTAAAAATATTTTATTTAATATATAAGAGAAAATTACTTAATTGTTGATACCCCATATCAATATCCTATTCTAATAAGGGTTATAATCCCTAAAGAGGAAGAATACTTGAATAAGAATAAAGTTTAACGAGGAAGTCTATTTTTTCCTAAACAAGGCAACCTACAACTATAAGGAATCCTATTCCTAAGAGGTTTGAGCCAATCTCTCACTATATATACATCTCATTACATCTTATATGGGAGACAAATCATTCATTCTCATATTCTACATATTCTACATCATCCCATCATTCCATCATCACCTCATCATCCAACATCATTCTACTTTATTCTAATTTCCTTGCTTTATTATTATTTTTCCATACAAATACTGACTTAATCTTCAGAGTGTCCCCTTTACCCGTTCTTCTCGTTGATGTAAGTTCCACAAACAAAAAATCCAATTCGGAGTTATCAAGTGGCGCCATCTGTGGGAAAACATAACTCTTCTTATTTATTTCAAAATAAGAAAATCAAGAGATAGGCATAACCAAATTAAAACCTGAATTATCATTACTTGTTGGAACCTTGCTCTCGTCAACTCGAACGTGCCAGAAAGTCAACTTTGCCATAGAGAATAGCTTTGGAGATTATGGAATTTACTTGCCACATACACTGCCATCTCAAGCAAAGATCGCCTGATCAGCATCAAACGACATCAAAATTTTGGCAAAATTCCATTAATGAAATTTTGAAAGTATGATCTGTCCCCTTTCGTTCAGCAAGTGTATGATGGTGAACGATTCTTGCTCCTTTTACAAGAAGCATAGTTGGAGAATGGATGAGCCCAACAAGCATATCACTAATTCTAAGACATCATATGTTTGGCTCTTCCAAGAATGGATACATTAATAAAACTCAGTCAATGAGATTTAATAAAGAAGTGCGAGAATTACAAAAGGCGATTTCTTCATGCAGAGGTAACGACCATCATACCGAGGTATTTAAAATAAATTCGACAGAAGCTGATCTTCATAGGGCATTGCCATAGATAGTTGAGAATGGTCACGAAGCTTGCTAGGGCATTTATCATTGACAGATTTTGAAGGAAAAAATCTCTTCTCATAACGACTACATTTTCATATTGTGAAACTTGAAGAAAGGAAAGAGCTACAGATACTTCGGTGATTGAAAATTACTATAGGGACCTTCGAAGAGATGATAATGTTCCCAAAGAAATTTTTCTATCCCTGACGTTCCCATATGGAACAGTACCTGTTATTGGGAACCAGAGTACCAGTAAAGAATCTTTTATCGACAGCAACATCAAATATAACGCACTTCGTATGCAGCAGATTCAAGAATGGATGAAGTTATTCAAACTCATCACATGAAACTTAAGAACCTTCTTATCCTAGAACAAGACGAATATGTGGTCAGCGCGAAGTAACATAAATCGTCAATTATCAAGGGATTTTCCAAGAAGAAAATTTAAAGGCAACAACGGTAGAGCCTACAATAGTAAACTCAACGTTACAAACAACGGCATTCAGCAGTGGAAAGCTTGGAATTAAAGCAGATATTACCGATAGACCAGATGAAAAAGATTGATGTACAGGAAATAATAAAGAGAACTGCCTGAAAACATAAACATGAGAAGGTGCATCTGTTTGGATCTTAAAAAAATTCAGACATGAACACAGCTAGGTCACGCATGGAGGGTTATATCTGAGATGTCGGCGAAGCACTTTACTCGGAAGTATGTGCCGAATGGAGGCAATTTCAACGGGACCTATTGAAGTAGCTAGTTGTTGAATACACGAGTATATGCTCGGTAACATACAGCACCAGTGGGCTCTTCGTAAGGATCCGGGAGATGAGAACTGCGCTTGCACTCAGAAAGCCATATATATATAAAACTCAAAAGAACAAAAATGACATTGGAATGAGGCCTTCGACGAGCTCAGTCTGATAAAACACTGAGCATTGGAGCATCGAAGTCTAATGATAGTCAGACACTTGGAACAAGTACTCGGGTACTCAGCTCTGTTCACACACCAGGCTTATTGCTTATAGTTTGAATTTCCTTACAACATTCAGGTACAAGAAGCATCCAAACATATGACATCCAAAAGAAAATTTTTTTTTTGAAGAAGCTGTTGCTACCGAGATACATCTCAAACATTGTCGGAGAGAGAGATTCCATGCTAGCTCCAATCCATGCTAACAAATTACTTCTGTAAGCATCAATCTGGATGGGGAAGAAGACCAAGACTTTTAATAAAGCTCAGATATTTCAACTGAATAAACGCCAAGAACCCAGCACCAAGACCCGAGCATAGAAAACCCAAGGATAGTCAAACATCATGGTCTGATTCTTCATTATCAAGTTCCAGACACCTAGGTCTGAATTGAAGTCCTGCTTTTATTTTAGACGAGAACCAAGTATCTGGACACTGACTTCGTGAGCTCTCAGGTTCCGAGTATCAAGCAACGAATCCCAAGTTAATCGACTACCCAAAACCATTGTTGGACATACAATTGTCAAGGCTGAGCTTCGATCTGAACCGAATGGTCCCAGGATCAAGAACCAAGCCCAGCACCAAACTTGTTGATTGTCAAAGAATTGAGCTCCGAACATCGACATGCAAATTCAGAAATAAAGTAGAAGGTTTTTATGGGCCCTTAGTCAGAAGCATGGGGCACCGAGACCATTCCAAGGTGGTAGAAATTGCAGCCATATTCAGCATAATTATTGCACAAGCAACAAAGAATTGCACCTCCAAATAACTCAACAAATGAGCAAATAACAGACGAACATAAATATTCATTACTTCAAAGCAGGACAAATGCACATTAACAGATACATTTTCTTTTCTCAATTATATCTTTATTTTCATAAAATATCTATGGCAAAAACACATTCATAACTCTGCTTAGAGATGTATGCTTGTAAAAAGTGCACTATCATCATCGAGTTAAGTCTTCTTTTTATTTATTTTATTGAAGTAACTATGACTCATTAAGTAAACTTATTCATATATTTGTACGCACACTTATAAAATAAAGATGCACCATATTATAGCTCTGTGCATAGTGATTTGAAAAACACGTGCTAATCATGTTAGTATATCTTCACAATACATCAAGATCTGACCATTAATTGCTAAGGGAGATCAAACAATCCCAAGATGTTCATTCTTTTTGTTGTTTTGTTATTACAATTAAACAACAAATATAAATGCTACTTTAAGCATCTTAATGTCGATACTCAGAATTGTCAATGATAAAAAATCATGGCCTTTGGGACCTTGAACCAACTATTAGTCTCAGAGTAGTATATTTGGATAGTACATTTGCATGGAGTTGGATATACATAAAATGCCAAGGAGCTGGATACACACAAACTTGGACAGTATATTTGCATGACACCTAATGAAGGTTCGGATATTCGATATAAGCAAGTCAATGGGAACACCTTCAAAATCAATTGGGCAATAACTGAACAACTTAAACGAACATAAATATTCATTACTTCAAAAGGCGAGAAAAAAGCACATCAGAGATAAGTTCTTTTCTTTCTCAATTGTTTATTATTTTCATATTTGTTTTATACTCATGGAATAAGTGCAGCTTGTCGCACAAACATATTTACACAACCACACATAAGCATACTTACACATCTACACATAGATGTTTGTCTAATACGTGATTATTATAACTCCATGCATGAAGTTTGAAAAGCATGCTCCAATCACATTGATATAATTTTTGATTCAAGGACTAACCATCAATTGAGATCGATTAAACGATCCTAAAATTGTTGTTCTTTTATCTATCATTACAGATAAGAAAAATATGTTTACTAAAGATGCTACTTTAAGCACCAATCAGTCCAAGCATTAACATGTAGAAATTGTCAAATGACATTAAACACATTGTCAAGTAATACTAATGGTGGCTCCCGCTCAAAGTCGGATCAATAGACACGCAGGCAAATCCTACTCTACAGTAGATCCTTATTCATCAAAATTTCAAAGAACATTCAACAAGGGAAATTCAAGAATGGAGTCAACTATATCCACTACACAACTGAATACATTAAGTGCAATTCCAAGACATCCTAACCAGCATCACACAATATCCTCTATTTTAGAAGCAGTGCAACCTTGGCTTTTCACTTAAACTACAAAGCTCATCTTATGACTCAGATTGGAAAAACCCAAATTTGGTCTTAAAAAGCCTACATTCCATCCTTTCAAAAAATCTTCACTAAATTACTATCCCACAATACTAAGCTCAAACTAAAGAAGCTCAGACTCACTATCAGGATCACAAAAATCCTTTCCTTTTATAAAAATAAATATCAACATCAGCAAAGATGTTCAAACTCAACATCAATCATTATTCTGGCTAGACAGTTGTCCTCAACAAATCTATCAAAATATAAAGCCGAGCAATATTGAAATATTTCTTTAGATCTCGGGTCGTACTTCAGCACCGAGCATTGTCCTCAACAAAGCTATCAAAATATAAAGTCGAACAACATTGAAATATTTCTTCAGATCTTGGGTCACTTTTTAGCACCAAGCATCTCAAAAAATCGAGTATATATGAAAACTCGCATCCTCAGGTCACTTTTCAGCATTGAGCATCTCACAAAGTCAAGTATATATAGAAACTCGCATCCTCTGGTTGCTTTTTAGTACTGAGGTTAAGTGTCGGGTCACTTTTCAGTATTGATCTTCTCAAAGTCGAGTATATATGGAAACTCGCACCCTCAGGTCGCTTTTCAGTACTGAGGTTAAGTCTCAGATTGCTTTTCAGTACCGAGCTTCTCATAAAGTCTAGTATATATAGAAATTAGCACCCTCAGGTCACTTTTCAGTACTGAGGCTTGCTTTCAAAACTCCAACACTTGCTAGTCCCATTCTTCATGTTACTATAACACTGATGGGTTAATCCCTTAGGATGCAGAGTATTAAACTCCAGCACTAGCTGGTCCCATTCTACGTGTTGCAATAACATTAGTGGGTTAATCCTTTGGGATGTTTCATTAACACCGAGCATCCATATATCTAGCTGGCATCTCTTTGTTATCTTACTCTGATATCTGGAATTCGAAGACTAGGTACACCTTTAATGACTGAGGCTGGCCACCTCAGCTCACCTTTTCGGCATCAACGGAGATTATTATCATCTCTCCTTGAACACTCTTTACTCTGAGTTATCATCAATGCATCTACTAAAATTTAGAAATCTTAGACACAAATACCCGAATAGGCTTTCAGGGGGGGACTTTTGATACCCCATATCAATATCCTATTCTAATAAGGGTTATAATCCCTAAAGAGGAAGAATACTTGAATAAGAAGAAAGCTTGATAAGGAAGTCTATTCTCTCCTAAACAAGGCAACCTACAACTATAAGGAATCCTATTCCTAAGAGGTTTGAGCCAATCTCTCACTATATATACATCTCATTACATCTCATATGAGAGAGAGCTCATTCATTCTCATATTCTACACATTCTACATCATCCCATCATTCCATCATCACTTCATCATCCAACACCATTCTACTTTATTCTACTCATTGCTTTATTATTATTTTTTCATACAAATACTAACTTAATCTTCGGAGTGTTTATAGGGAAAACCTCGCCCCTTACCCGTTCTTCTCATCGATGCAGGTTCCACAAGCAAAAGATCCAATTCGGAGTTATCAATTATAAAATTATTTTATTTAATATTTTAGAGCAAACTGCTTAATTATATGGTATCAAATTGATAAGTCATGTTCTATCCAAAAACATATTATTCAACAAATATAATGGTATAGAGCACATATTCTTACGAAACACCAAAAATATCCAAAGATTCAAATAACCCCAATAAGAAAATCTAAGAACTTTCTGTGTAACACCCAAAAACATGTAGAAATGTAAGTTCAATCTCAATGGATTTGAATAAGAAAATAACAGAAATATTCAAATCTAAATGTTTAATTACAAAAAGGAGAAGCAAGATTCAAATCACATAAGAAATAGTTGCAAAGATGGAAAAACAAGAAAATATGATTAAAAATAAAAACAATAGAGATTAGAGAGGGAGAGCAATAGAGATTACTATATTAGAGCAGAGCCGACAACTCTCATAGTAAAAGAGCACTACTTCTGTAACAACAATAAAAAAAAAATTAGAAAATACCTCTTTAAAAAAAGGTCAAATTGAAAAAGATGCCTTCTTTTGTAAAGTGGAAACAAAGTAAAGAAATTTGAATAACAAAGAAATTTGAAAAGTTCATTTTAGAAGAATAATTTCTTTGAAAAGTTACTACCTTTATGTGTGAACAGTGCGGTTGATGCAAAAAAAAAAAGGAGATACTGATGGAGATAGAGCACTCTATGATGGGAAAGAATATGAAGTGTTGTTGATAGTGGGCGATGATTTGAATGAGAGTGAGGAGATGGGAAGTAGAGAAATTAGGTTTTGTGATTGTGAGAAGAGGAAGAGTGAACCTGAGAGGCGACTGCATACAGGTTGAGAATTAGGGTTAAAGAATTTGTATATATTATCAATAACAAATGGCACCCTATATAATATAGTTTTGAGTAATGTCTATTAAATATTAAAATAAAATTTATGTTTGCATAATCAATCTTTGTTGGTTATCTAATTATTAAATTTAAATTTTTATAATTGACAACGTAGAGTCCATAATACTTTATAAATTTATTACCTTTATAATATTAATTTTTTATGATTTTATAAACATTAAAATATTTTTAATTTTGTTTAAGTTATTTTAATTTATAGTTTAAAGTACCTTATTTATTTATAAAAAGTTATAAAATAATATTTTTATTATTATAGTAAATTATAAAGTTAATTGGGTGAGAAAGTACATATTTAAATAATTTTTTATTATATAATAATCAATTTGAACCTTTTTAAACTTTAAATATAAATTAAAGGACTAAAAAGAAATTTATCAATAAAAAGCAAATTGAGCCAAAAACTTAGCAGGAGCATGTGTTTTCACTATAAATACGAAGGTATTTAAAAGATACAGATTTTACAAGTTAAAGTGTCTATAAGATTGGACATTAAATATAGAGAATGAATGAATTTTTCACTACAAATATAACTAGGAGACTAGATATATATTTAGCCTTTCTTCTTTCCTTTCAAATTTTTTTATAAAAACAAGTAAATAAGTAAATTTTCTTGGAGTTTCAAAGTTTTTATAAAAACAACTAAATAAGTAAATTTTCTTGGAGTTAAATGATAAAGCATGCATTCGATTATTATACTATCACTACAATGAAATAAAAATTTAATAGGTATTACAACTTTTTCTATATGGTTTCTTCAATATATATATGTATATATATATGTGTGTGTTAATTTATTCAACTTTACATAATACTCAAAAAATTATGTTTTACACAACAAAAGATGATCATCTTCTCATTCATTACCATATGTTTAATCTAATGGGAGTTATTTATCAACATATTTAAATGGAAATAAAAAAGGATAAATACAAAAATGGTGTCTGAACTTTTTAATTTTTGCTATTTTAGTGTTTAAACAATTTTTTATAATCAAGTGTTCAAACCAGTAAAAAATTTTTAAATTGGTGTTTGTAGTGGGTTTTGTAGGTTAAAATGTTGATGTATCTTATTTTCGACAACAAATTGACTTAAATGCCATTCTTTTATACTAAATTTTATTTTTTATTCTTTTCAATTTAAAAACTAATTTTTTTCTTTCACGTATATTAATTTTGAAAGTGAAATATAAAGAATATTATCAAAATAAAAATTAAATACTCTCTCCATTCCTTTTTGTTTGTCATGTTTTGAAAAAAATAAAATTTCATTTATCTATCATTTTTTATATCCAAAAAAATATTACCTTTTGTTTTTCTATTTTATCCTAATTAGCTTTATTAGTAACATTTATTACACTTGTTTAGTTTTTCAATATTTTCAAAGTATTTTTGGTATAAAAAGAATAAGTCTTTTAGGGAATATTTTTTATTTTTAAATATTTATTAATGACAATTTGTTTTTCAATATTTATTTAAATCGAAAAATTTGGTGCCAAATAATCAAATTTTAAACAAACATAAAAAATTTACATTAATTAGGATAATATAAAAGTGGATGAGTTATTGTAATTTTCTAAGAGTAACGTGAGATTTAAATGTGAAATAAAATTTGAGTTTATCAATATAGGGGCAATTTAGTCCTATTTACTTATATTTATATCCAAATAACACTTCTTTAATCCAAGTGAAACTCTAAAACATGATAGATAAAAAGGAGTGGAGGGAATAAAAATTGAACCATTATTATTAAAAAATAAAGATAAAATAAAAAATTTTAAATTATTTTTCAAATTTACATGAAAGAATGAAAATAAAAAAATATTTTAATTAAAATAAAATAAAAATTTATTTTAATTAAAATAAAATAAAAATAAAAATTTACTTATCATAATTGAAAAATAAAAAATAAAATAAGTTTGTAATAAATAAAAAAATTAATTCAAATAAAAATCAAATTCAACTACCATAAATAATAAAATTAAAATAAAAATAAAAATATTTTTCAAATTTAGATTGATAAGTAAAAAAAATTTAATTCTAATATTTTGAAGAAAATAATTGGATAAAAAAAAGAAGTGTAACATAAAAGAAGGGGGCACTTAAGTCAATTTACTATTTAATGTAGATATATAAGCACTTTAACCTGTAAAGCATTGGAAACACCAATTTAAAAACTTTTTACTAGTTCAGACACTTTAATTACAAAATAAATTAGTTCAAATACCAAAATAGCAAAAAATAAAAATAATGACACCATGTATTTATTTATTCCAAAGAAAAATATTCATACATCATCTATCGATTTAAAGGTGTAACCAAGCCGAACGGTTTGTGATTTGTTCGGAGTTCCGCTCAGAAAAAGCTCATTCGAATTTGTTTGTTAAGCTAAATGAGTCAAACCTAAACTCCATTTTGAAGCTCATAAGCTAAATGTTGTGCAAAACTGCAAGTGCACGGTATCGCCAAGTAGTATAAAAAATATTGTCCCACAGAGACTCGTTCTAACCACCTATGAACCTAATTTTTTATTGTCTAAGACTATCGAAATGAATTTATAAAATAAAAAACTCTAAGAATGAAGGAATAAACAATTGGTGAATGCAATGGTTAGGAATTGAATCTCTTCACAATCCTTAGCTAACCTCAATTAATGAACATAATAGTCTTATAAATCCTGGGTAATTCTAAATTATTAATTAATCTTTCTCAAGTAATAATCAATTTTAATTCATAACCTTCAAATAAGAACATTAAATCCCAACTCTCGTTGTGAACTCAATCCCTTGAATAAAATTATAAATTCATTAACCCACACCCATTGGAATCTAACTCACTTATGATATCTCAACCTATAAGCAATTTAAATCTATATTTATAGTTCCATTAAGATTTTTATCTCTCGAACTAAAACCTTAATTTTAATTATGCTAATGGTGATCAAGCATCAACATATAATAAGCACAATACATATAGTTTGCAAGAACTAATAATTCATTAATTAAAGGAAAAACTAATTCATGTCAAATAATCAATCCCTAACCAACATGAAATTAACCTAACATGTTATAAAAATTCTGAAATTGTATTCTTTAATCTTGACTCTTGATTGCTCTGGAATTTCTCCCAATTTTCTTACACTTTTTCGGTGTTGATTTCTCTCAAAAATCATCTCCAATTGATGAGCAATTGATTCCCAAAAATTTTCCAAGTGTCCTCATTAAATAGGCAATGTTTAAGTGACACAATTTTCCTAAATAAGCCAGCCTACGACAGTAGCGATTTTGCTGCTGTCTCAACCTTAAATCAATCCCATTTTCTCTGCGTTGCTTCTGTTGTCGTAGCAGTAGCTCAGCTCCTAGAGGCAAGCTCATTGCTGCAACAGCTTCTCCTTTGCAATGGCAGCCTACAACATGCTCCAAATTCATGTCAAACCCCCTCTAATCACTTCAAAAGAGTCCAAAATCACCTACAAAATATGAGAATTAAATAAGAATAAAAATTAACATTATCAATTAAATTAAAACATAAAAACCACCTAATTACTAATATAAAATGGTCTAAAAACCAATAAATTTAGGGAAAAGTACATTTTTGTACCCTGTGATTTAAGCATTTTGCAAAGTTGATTCCGTGGTATTTTCACTGACAAAGTTAGTTTTGTGGATTTTTTTGCTAGCAACAATGTGCTAAAGCCAATAAAATCGATAGACAGACTGATGTGTCTGCAGATGTGGCAAGTGACGTGGAGCCCCTTTACACCTCCTTTATAATTGTAAAAAAAAACACAACATATGAATCACATCATTCAGATGTGAAATGGATCCAAAGAATTGATTCCCTTCAAGGTGCAATTCTGTGAGAAGTGATAGGGGTGAAGAAATCGTTAGCAATTTCACAAGAAAATTCATTTTGGCTTAATATGCTCCAAGTTTATTAAATCTATGGATCGAACATGAAAATGAATTTGTTAGGAAAAGTGATAGTTCTAAGTCCTGGAAGCTCTCGTAGCACATCAATATCCATCGTTGCCAAAAGACCTAAGTTTGAATGATGAGGCCTGTAATGATACCACTAGAGCAAACAACACTGACCCATCTATCAACGCAAGGATTGGAGTCTAAAACACAATTATTCAATGCATCAGCATGAGTTAAAGAAAGTGTGAGGAGTAAAAGGAGAATAATAAGGCGAACAACAACGATCATCTCCAAGCCGGAAATGGGGTATAGCTCTAGGTAAATACGAGCCGCTATTGGAGAAATATTTTTTGCTCTCCAAGCTCTTTTGTTTTTTTTTCCTTTTTGGAGATTGGTTTGTTTATTTTTGTTAACTTTCAAACACTGTCAAAACATGCTTCATTTTTTCTTTAAAACCCATTAATTGTAAATCAAGAAATGAAGCCATGATAGAATACCCATTTGCTCTCAAGTTGTAAATCAAAAAATGAAGCCATGACTGAGTACCCATTTTCTCTCAAAACATCAATAGCCTATTTAAACAAGAAAATCATATTACCACAACCAAAACCTACATCTAAGATTAGCATTAGGAACCAGACCGATGCGGGTGATGCTTGTAACACCCTATTTCTTTATTATAAAAATACCCCAAGTCCCTGTTTAACATATTAATACAACCATATCATGATTAAACAAAGTCAACATATTATTTTAAGCACATAAAAGATCATAATATTTTTATTTATATAATACATATGCGCTATATTTACAAATAAGTACAAAAACATATCCCTTTGTCTAAGTGTATGCTTATGCTACAAGGAGAGAGAGAGTGAGGGTTCGGCTGGTGACCTTTGCTCCATACTTTATTTACAATGCTATATGCTTCAAAATAGTCATGCTTCAAGCTTCACTATTTGGAAAAATAATTGTGATTTGGTGAGTCGCGACTCAATGAATATAAATATCAATTAAATTCTAAAGGCACAAAAAGCAAACAATTGATATCAAATCACAATACAAGTACAATTAATTCAAATGCAAGTGCTAATGTATTATTCATTGATTTTGTTATGGCCTGACAAGACAAATATTGCTCCCGGGATTCATGTGAAACAATTGCCATTTGATTTTGCTGGACAACATGTAACATGTGAATCATGTGATTTTCTTTGATCATTTGCATTTGCTAAGTGATTTGCAAATATTTGCCAAGCTGGTCACAACATCCCTTTATATCTATATGCAAGTGCGCATGTGTAAATTTGCATTTAACTTGTAACACTTATGCATAGACATAATCAATCAATAAACAAACCATATGCATTTAAATAATCAAAAGGAAATTCACCTTAATCACACAATTTCACCCAAGAATTCAATCAATATTTATACTCACTCTTTAAGATTCCAAACACTCTACGGATGACTCGTATCACCTTCTCGAGCTTCACCAATGCTTTGGGATCCTAAAATATGACATATTTTTGGTGAAGAATATACCTAAAATAAGTGTTTACATTTAGTATATAATTATGATGTAATAACCCAAATTTTTATTATTATCATTATTGTCATTATTATTATTATTATTATTATTTTATTATTATTATTATTGTCTTTATAAGAATTATTAATATCATTATCATTATCATATTTGTTATTTTTTATTATTATTATTGTGTGGTTATAAGTTATTCTTATTTTATAAAAAAAAAAAGTGGACCATGGGGAGATGGACACGTGGGTGTCCATCCCCATTAAAAAGGAGAAAGAGGTCATGTAGCATGAAAAAGGGTGGAGAATAGTGGGAAAGGAGCGGCCTTGGGTGAAAATTTTTATTTTAATACCAATTCTTTTCTTTTTCTTTTTCTTTTTCGTTAAATATTCAAACGAACTCCGATCGTCCCCAAATTTGAACCATAACTTCTCCTCACCTTCTTCTACCTCCCTATAATTTTTATTTTGCAAGAAAATGTCCAAAAAATTAAAGAACATTTAGCCATCTTCCATCATTCCGACACTATTCCAGAGGGTTTCAGGAGACGAGGTTGCCTCTATTTCATTCCTCTCGTCGTCAGGAATCCATAGGTACCAACCACGCGTATGATCTATGTTGGTAGAATATTTGGCAAGGATTTTTGGGTGATTTCGGTTTATTTTCCACTTTTATAATTCAGTGCCTATTTTGGTTGGTTTAAGGCTTTAGATGTATTCTTCTAATTATTTTGAACATTTTAATATAATTTGTTTGTCCGGGTGTCATGTTTTTCGGTGAGATTTGGGTGGGTCCCATCTGAATTTCCGGTGAATAAATAGTACCAACTCGAGAAAATTATGAAACTATTTTTAATAAGTAGTATAAATTATAGTGATCAATTTTTGTGAATGGAGTTTAATTTAATTCTTTACAGATTTTGAGAAATAAATCTGAGAAAGATTTCGGTGGAAATTTCTTAATTTCCATTTAAATTGCTTTAGCTCATCGAAATAAATTTTTTTAATCTCAAATATCATATTTAGGATTTTTCCAAGTCCATTTTATTAAGTTCTTGATTTTATTAATTTTTTAGAATTTTTTATGAATTTATTTGATAAATATATATATATATGAATATATTTTTAATAAATATTATTTATTATAGAGAATACCGGAGCTGGAACTTTGCAGGTTAGGCGGACGATCACATGTCAGCGGGCTTGCTCCACTTGTAAGTTAATATCTTGAAGTGTATGTTAATTTGGTATTTAAGAAAATTTCGCATTCGAGATATTAATTATGTTTTAAATATTACTGAAGTTATAATATTAACAATATTATATGATTATTTGTGGTAAGAACATTACTGTGAAGAATGAATGAGCTTATTGTTATATTTAATTTATTTTATTTCATTTTATTTTTCAATTACGACATTATTTAAAGAAATATGGGAACTTGAGATTTAATAAGGTAGTTTTGATTACTATTGAGAATATATATATTGTTTATATGGTTATTGATGATATTATTGTGGAAGATAAGTAAGACTATTGTTATTGTTATTTTATGTTTATTTTATTTTCAGTTATGACATTTCTTTTAAAAATTTACTGTATATTTATTTTTATAAAGAGATTTTGGAAAAGACTGGTAGAACGGGCTACCTGATGGGCGTCATCAGGACCGTATGCACACTGGTAGTGATTTGTGAGTTGGGCCCTTATTTATATGATATGTGAAAAAACTCGGTTGATGCATAGCTCTCGGGCATATTGTGTTAAGAGGCTCGATTGATGCATAGCTCTCGGGCATATTGTGATTGATTATTTACTGGAGCTGGTAGCTCGGTTGATAATTAGCTCTTGGGAACCGCCAGTAAATGTTGGAATAAGAGATTGACAGCGGCTGGTAGCTCGGTGGAAGCTTAGCTCTCGAGAATCGGTAGTTATTGGATAAATAAGAGAGCCGAATGGTTATTAGATTTATGGTTTAGGGTTCTACCACTATTTTTCACTTAAGTTATTTAATAACAAGCATTTTAATTATTTTATTTTTTATTATACATATGTTTAATAAATGAATATTTGGAAGTTTAGTTTTAATAAAACTTTTAAATAAATACTTGGTATAAATATATGTATCCACATTTTAAAGGGTTTATGTTTTGGATATATATATATATATATATAGTATTTGGTAATTATTGATTTTCTTTAAATATTTCTTATTAATAAATATTTGAAATAAATGTTTGAATAAAAAAAGATTTTCAAACTAATATAAATTTCTTTATATTAGCTTACACATTGAGGTTTGACTCTCCTCAATTATTTTCCAGAAACTTGAGCCGGAATCATTCATCACCGACTGCTTTATGTAGGTCTATTTGACTTTAGTATTTTGTATTTGAATTCTAGATACCACAATAATTAGTTAAAGGATTTGTATAACTTGTATTGTGGATTTGTACTGTGATGGAGATATATGTATTTGTGGTGATTATGGTGATATTGGAGTAATTGTGGATGATAAATATTATTTGGAAGTATATTTCTTTAATTTACCAGTTTTGATTTGTTCTCGGTATAGGGGAAACTCTGTCAGATTTTTCTTAGAATTTTTAAGTTAGTTTTATTTTTGTATCAAAATTTCGTAGGCTTACTATGGCTTTCGGAAGCTTGTTGCTTTCTCATTCCCTAGTGCAGGTCACGTGCCTTGTGGGTTTGGGTTTGGTAGACAATTAGGATATGTTCTTTATATGTAAGCCTAACATTTATACATATTTCTTCTTTGTTAGACAGTTTAACCTTGCTAGACCTGAGAATAAATAACTTTCACCACACAAATCCAAATTACTTGATTCAATTTTTAACAAAAACTAGACACACAGGGCTATAACATATCCAAAAATTGGCTTAATATATGCTCTGCACAATAAATGTGAATTTTTGAATTCAGACATGTATTTTGCACATAAACAGTTTGAGCAGGTCTAATTTAGTTTAGAATTTCTCAAGTTATACAAGTCCAATTTCAAAAAAAGTTTTTAAGAACTTTTTTAACACATAAAGGAACAACTTTCATGTTTTATACTTTATCTAATTTAGCCTTTAAGGTCCTTATATTATTTGGGAAAAATCGGACTACTTGTAGACATAGCAAGCAGAACCAGTCCAACTCTAAGGATGATTTCTCATTACACACATATTATTTCACAAAAATTTATCACATAGTTTTAGCTAACATATAAAGGAAAAAAAATCATGTTTATCACTTTGTCTAATTCATTCTCTAACATTCTCAAAATAATCAATCAACATAAGGTAACCTGCTGGAACTACTACCCAAACCAGTCCCAAATAAACTTTCATAGAATTTCACATAGTTATTATTTCATAAAACCCTTTTATAGACATGAAGACGAGACATAATTCTACAATTTTCATGTTTTGTATTTCTTCTAATTCTTGTTCTATGACTATAAAAATAAAAGTGTAAAAGTCAGCTCTTAAACAGAATTTAGAGGCTATAAAATCATTTTGACACCATCACTATATAATTTCAAATATAATTAAGAAGAAAATAATTAACTTACCTAAATGAATAGCTGAAATCATCAAGATTCAAGTTTAGGAACTTAAGAGAAAAAGAAAGAAATTAGATATATATTTTTTATGGTAAGAGAACGATGACTTAAGGTGGATAAGAAGTAGAGTTTTCTAATTTCTTCCTACCTCCTATAAATATTCACTAACCACTATGATGATAATAATAATAATAATAATAATAATAATAATAATAATAATTATTATTATTATTATTATTATTATTATATATATATATATATATATTAATCAAATATCAAGCAAAAGTTCAAATCAATCCCCCTTCCATGCAAAAGCTCAATTTAGTCCCTAAAGTTACTCTTGTACTTCAATTTTATAATACCCCAAATACATCCTATATTACACATACTCAAATATACCATTGCAATGCTCTTTGACAAATATAAAATAAATGAAAGAATGTGGAATTCACACAGTCAAGTGGAATAATTTAAGATGCATATGTTCAAATGAATCATATGCAATACATGCAAATTTCAATGAAATGCTTATGGTTAGGGTAAGGGACATTACATTTTCCCCCTCTTTTAAGAATTTTGTCCTCAAAATTCAATACCTGCGAATAAGTAAGGATATTATTGCTTCATGTTCTCTTCAGTTTCCCAAGTGGCCTCTTATTATTATTATTATTATCCTTACTTACCTCTTATTATTATTATTATTATTATTATTATTATTACTACTACTACTTATAGTTAGGGTCAAGGACGTTACATTTTCCCCCTCTTTTAAGAATTTTATCCTCAAATTCAACACCTGCGAATAAGTAAGGATATTGTCGCTTCATGTTCTCTTCAGTTTCCCAAGTGGCCTCTTGTGAATGGTTCCACCATAACACTTTAACTAATGGTATTTCTCGATTCCGTAATTTTTTTGTCTTATAACCAATGATCTTGATTGGTTCTTTAACATAACTCAAATCATCAACAATTTCTACTTCTTGATTTTTAAGTATATGTGAAGGATCAGATCGATATCTTCTAAGCATACTCACATGAAACACATCATGGATATGGGCCATTTCTGGTGGTAATGCTAACCTATAAGCTAGTGGACTAATTCTTTCAAGAATTTCATATGGCCCTATATATCAAGGACTCAACTTCCCCCTTTTGCCAAATCTGATTGCTCCTTTCCATGGTGAAACTTGAAGAAACACTGTCTCGCCCACTTCATATTCCATTTCTCTCATGTGCTCGTCTGCATAGCTTTTTTGTCTATCCTTTGCTGCTTTGAGTCTACTTCTTATTAGTTTTACTTTATCCACTATGTCTTGTACTATTTCAGGGCCTTCTAATACACGCATTCCTTCTTCATCCCAATAAACAGGTTTATGGTACTTTCTTCTATATATTGCCTTATATGATGCCATCTGGATACTGCTTTGATACTGGTTGTTATAAACAAACTCCATTAAACTAACATATTCATCCCACACACCTTTAAATTCTAGTACACAAGCTCGGAGCATATCTTCAAGTGTTTGTATTGTTCTCTCTGATTGCCCATCTGTCTAAGGATGAAAGGCGGTACTGAAATTCAATTTAGTACCCAAAGCCTTGTGTAAACTCTCCTAAAAGCGAGATGTAAATCATTGATCACTGTCTGATACAATGGATACTGGAACTCTACGCAATCTAATAATTTTATTCATATATTCTTTGGCCAAGCAGTCAAGTGAAGTACCCCATCTGATAGGTAAAAAGTGAGTTGATTTAGTTAATCGATCAATGATTACCCATATGGCATCATTCTTTCTTGGAGTTTTTGGTAATCCACACATAAAATCCTTCATTATTCTTTCCCATTTCCATACTGGAATTGACATTGGTCTCAACTTTCCAACTGGAGCCTGGTGTTCTGCTTTGACTTGCTAACATGTTAAACATTTTGAAACATAATTTGCCATGTCTTTCTTCATTTTAGGCCACCATTAATACCGTCGTAAGGTGTTGTACATTTTGATCATTCCTGGGTGTATAACATATGGAGCAGTATGTGCCTCTTCTAAAATTTCTCAGCGTAAGTTATCAACATTAGGTACACAACTACGAGATCCCATCATTAAGGTATCATTTTGAATATTAAACTCTTTATCTTCCGCTTGTTTTACTTTCTCAATCTTTTCTTGTAATTGTGGATCCTTGCTTTGTGCTTCTTTAATTCTATCATACAAGATTGGTCTAACTTGCAAAGTAGCAATCAACACTCCATTTTCTTGCAAATTTAATTTCACATTCATAGCTCGCAACTAAACAAAATAAGATATTAGAAATACCTGCAAACGAGCTACATTGCTTCTTATCTTTCTACTCAAAGCATTAACTAGTACATTTATTTTTCCCAAGTGATACTCAATTATGTAGTCATAATCTTTCAACAATTCTGACCACCGCCTTTGTCTCATGTTTAACTTTTTTTGGCTTAGTAAGTACCTCAGA
Organism: Mallotus repandus; assembly: GCA_949671775.1. Classification (NCBI taxonomy): domain Eukaryota; kingdom Viridiplantae; phylum Streptophyta; class Magnoliopsida; order Malpighiales; family Euphorbiaceae; genus Mallotus; species Mallotus repandus. The sequence goes on from CATIWM010575373.1 coordinate 32,001, forward strand.
CTCTTATAATCAGTAAATATCTGAAATATTTCTCCATACAAGTAATGTCTCCATATTTTCAAAGCAAACACAATAGTAACAATTCTAGATCATGTACTGAATGAGATAATTCATATGGCCTCAACTGTTTAGATGCATATGTAATCACCTTACCATGTTGCATTAACACACATCCTAAACCCTGATGAGAAGCATCACAATAAACAATAAATCCTCCATTACCTATAGGAATAATTAGCACTGGAGTAGTTGTCAACTTGGTTTTCAATTTGTCAAAACTCTTCTGACATGCTTTAGACCATTCAAATGTAACATTCTTTCGAAGTAACTTTGTCAAAGGGCTGGCTATCAATGAAAATCCCTCAATAAATTGATGATAGTACCCAGCAAATCCTAAAAAACTTCAAACTTCTGCAATATTCTTTAGAGTTTCCCATTTCATTACTGCTTCTATTTTCTTTGAATCCACTTCTATGCCCCATCTAGAAATCACATGTCCTAAAAATACAACTTCATCTATCCAAAACTCACATTTACTCAATTTAGCATACAATTGTTTTTCTCTCAAAGTTTGTAAACTAATTCTTAAATGTTGTTGATGTTCCTCCCTACTTTTTAAATATACAAGTATATTATCAATGGACACATTCACAAATTTGTATAAGTAGGATTGAAACAACTTATTCATAAGAGCCACAAATGTAGCTGGAGCATTAGTTAAACCAAACGACATTGCTAAAAATTCATAATGCCCGTACCTTGTTCAAAAAGCAGTCTTTGGTACATCTGAATTTGATACTTTAAGCTGATAGTAACCTGATTTCAAATAAATCTTAGAAAACACCTGAGCTCCTTGCAATTGATCAAATTAATCATCTATTCTGGACAAAGGATATTTATGCTTCACGGTGACCTAGTTCAACTGCCTATAATCGATACACAACCTTATTGTCCCATCTTGCTTTTTCACAAATAGTACTAGAGCACCCCAAGGTGACATATTAGCCTGATAAACCCCTTGTCAAGTAGTTCCTACAACTGACTTTTCTATTCTTTCAATTCAACCAGTGCCATCCTATAAGGTTAAATGGATATTGGTGCTACTCTCAGTACTAGTTTAATTGTAAATTATACTTCTTTATCAGGTGGCAAACTCGGTAAGTCATCTGGAAACACGTCTGAAAATTCATTTACCACTGGGATATTCTCAATTGTATTATTTGTGGTTCTAGTATCTATCACATGTGCTAGATAAGCTTCATAACCACTTTTAACCATTTGCAAAGCCTTTACAGCAGAAATTAAACATGAAGGCACAATTTGTCTGTCCCCTAGAAACATAACCCTTGGTTGATTTGGAGATTCTAAAATAACCTCCTTAGTGAAACAATTCACTATGGCATGATATTTGGTTAACCAATTCATACCCAATATCACATCAAATTCACGAAGTGGTAATAACAATAAATCATCTTTCAACTCTACTTGATCAATGCAAATCAAAGAGTCACGACGTACACTATTTAAAACCATTATTTCTCCAAAAGGAGGACCCATGTTTAAGTCAAAACCTAATGGTTCATGCTTATTACATAATTGAGATGCCATGTTCCATGATATGAATGAATGTGTGGAGCCAGGATCAATTAAAACATAAGCTTCTAAATCCCATACAATAATTTTATCAATGACAACTTTGGGGGCAGCAACAACTTCTGGTCTGGTCATGGCAAGCACTTTAGCCTATGTGTGAGGTCTAAAACCACGACTTTCTGATCTACTCACACCTCTGCCAGTTGCAATTTTTCTGCCTCTACCTTTGCCCTTACTAGATGTTGCCCCAACTCTACTTGTTGAAACTCCAACTATAGGTTCTGATATAGCTCTGCCTCTACTACCTTCTGCCATATTAGTCCTTTTAGGATAGTCTCTATACATATGATCAAAAGATCCATAAAAGTAGTATGCACAAGTAAGTCTCCTACACTCACCCCCATGTTATTTCCCACAATGTACACATATGGGTCGTTATGCCAGAACTTGACTTTGACCTCTGCCTGAATAAGATGGAATTCCAAATCCCCTTCCTTTGAAATTAGAATAACCAACCTGAGAGCTAACTAGTGCTGGTATGTATCCTCCACACTTAACTTGCTTTCTACTAAAATCTTCTATAATTTCACTTGGTCCCATTTTAACTCATTGTTTTGTTCCTTCTTTTGCTAGTCTTTCAGCTCTAATTACAATTACTTTCAACTTAGTGTAACTCTAAAAATCTATAGGTGTGATCCTATTTCTGTTCTCATAGCTTAGCCCTTCTTCAAACATGTAGCATTTGTCTCTTTCAGTAGCTACCAAAGATGAAGCATAAGGAGATAATTGATTGAATTTTATTTCGTATTCTGTTGCAGTCATTGTCCCCTATTTCAAGTTCAAAAACTCCCTTCTTTTATCATTCTTGTATGCTTATGGCATGTAGTTATTAGTAAACTCACAAAGAAAATCATCCTATATTAAGACTGGCAGGAATAGTTTCCCACCATTCATAAGCATTTCCTTGTAACAGCGACACTACATAATCAAATTTTTCTTCTGGTGTGCACTTCATTATATTAAGAACTCTATGTGTCCTTTTTAGCTGGGTCTCTCTAATTAAGGGGTCTGTGGTGCCATGGAAGTCAACTGCACCCTGCTTCCTTAATTTATCATATCTCCTTTCCCTACACTTTTGTGGTCCTCGTACTTCTTGCTCATGTTGTTCTAAGTGTGCTTGTTCATGAGGTGCATGTTATGCATGCATTAGAATGTGTAGGAGATCCAACCCTATTATCAGGTTGATCTCCTGATGGATGATATAAGGCTTCCATTGAATGTGTATCAGCCGACTCCTCTCTCCTTGATGGTGTCCTATAAACATGTAAGACTATATTATATGACAATGTTTAGCAATGCACATGTCATTCTATTATGTATGTTCCTTATGGAACCTATCCCCGCTATTATACCAAAATATGTAACACCCTATTTCTTTACTATAAAAATACCCCAAGTCTCTGTTTAACATATTAATACAACCATATCATGATTAAACAAAGTCAACATATTATTTAGGCACATTAAAGATTATAACATTTTTATTTATATAATACATATGCGCTATATTTACAAATAAGTAACAAAACATATCCCTTTGTCTAAGTGTATGCTTATGATACAAGGAGAGAGAGAGAGTGAGGGTTCGGCCGGTGACCTGTGCTTCCATACTTTATTTATAATGCTATATGCTTTAAAATAGTCACGCTTCAAGCTTCACTCTCTGGAAAAATACGTGCGATTTGGTGAGTCATGAATCAATGAATATAAATATCAATTAAATTCTAAAGGCACAAAAAGCAAACAATTGATATTAAATCACAATACAAGTATAATTCATTCAAATGCAAGTGCTAATGTATTATTCATCGATTTTGTTGTGGCCTAACAAGACAAATATTGCTCCCGGGATTCATGTGAAACAATTGCCATTTGATTTTGCTGGCCAGCATATAACATGTGAATCATATGATTTTCTTTAATCATTTGCATTTGCCATGTGATTTGCAAATATTTGCCAAGCCAGTCACAACATCCCTTTATATCCATCTGCAAGTTCTCATGTGTAAATTTGTTATGCATAGACATAATCAATCAATAAAAAAAACCATATACATTTAAATAATCAAAAGGAAATTCACCTTAAGATGCCAAACACTCTACGGATGACTCGTATCACCTTCTCGAGCTTCACCAATGCTTTGGGATCCTAAAATATAATATATATTTGGTCAAGAATATACCTAAAATAAGTGTTTATGTTTAGTATATGATTAGGATATGTTTGGTATACAATTAGGATATGTTCTTTATATGTAAGCCAAACATTTATACGTATTTCTTCTTTGTTAGGCAGCTTGACCTTACTAGACCTGAGAATGAATAACTTTCATCAAACAAATCCAAATTACTTGATTCAATTTTTAACAAAAACTAAAAACATAGGGCTATAATATATCCAAAAAATAGCTCAATATATGTTATGCACAATAAATGGTGAATTTTTGAATTCAGACCTGTGTTCTGCATAGAAATAGTTTGAGCATGTCTGACTCATTTTAGTATTTCTCAAGTTATACAAGTCCAATTTTAAAACCAATTATTAGGAAATTTTTTAACACATAAAGGAATAACTTTTATATTTTATACTTTATCTAATTCAGCTCCGAAGGTCCTTATATTAATTGGGAAAAATTGGACTGCCTGCAGACATAGCAAGTAGAACCAGTCCCACTCCAAGGACAATTTCTCATTACGCACAAATTATTTCACAAAACTGCATGATATGGTTTTAGATAAAATATAAAAAAAACAAAATCATATTTTTCACTTTGTCTAATTCAGTCTCTAATATCCTCAAAATAATAAATCAACATAAGGTAACCTGCTGGAAGTGCTATCTGAACCAGTCCCAAATAAACTTTCATAGAATTTCACATAGATATTATTTCATAAAACCCTTTTATAGACATTAATATGAGACATAAATCTACAAGTTTCATGTTTTGTGTTTCTCCTAATTCTTTTTCTATGACTATGAAAATAAGAGTGTAAAATTCAGCTTTAAAACAGAATTTAGAGGCTATAAAATCATTTTCACACCATCACTATATAATTTCAAATATAATTAAGAAGAAAATAATTAACTTACCTAGACAAATAGCTGAAATCATCAAGATTCAATTTTAGGAACTTGAAAGAAAAAGAAAGAAATTAGATATTTTTATTTTTGATGGTAAGAGAATGACGACTTAAGGTGGATAAGAAGTAGAGTTTTCTAATATCTTCCTACCTCCCATAAATATCCACTAACCACTATGATGATAATAATAATAATAATAATAATAATAACTATTATTATTATTATTATTATATTAATCAAATATCAAGCAAAAGTTCAAATCAATCCCCCTTTTATGTAAAAGCTCAATTTAGTCCCTAAGGTTACTCTGGTACTTCAATTTTATAATACCCCAAATACATCCTATATTACACATACTCAAATATACCATTGCAATCCTCTTTGATAAATAAAAAATAAATGAAAGAATATGGAATTCACATAGTCAAGTGGAATGATTTAAGATGCATATGTTCAAATGAATTATATGCAATACATGCAAATTTTAATGAAATGCTTATGGTTGGGGTCATGGATGTTACAATGCTGGTAAAGAAATAACAAAATCAGGGTCTAAAAACTTATCAACACCAAGAATAACTAAAGAACCATCATCATAAAGAGACCTAAGAATCTGGACACCATTTAAAGAAAGGGTCTCACTGTCATTATCAAAAGTGATGGTGATTGAGTAATTTTAGGATAATGTTGGGATCTTGGAGCCAGAAGGGAGGGATTTTAAAGAATTGAGATGGAAAGATAGAGGGCATAGATTGAATTGGAGAAGGGAAAAAGAAGGCTGGCCTAATTGAATGAATGCAAAATTAGAAAGAGAGAAAATAGTGAGTGAAGGAGAGCGAGGGACAATCAAAGTGTTGGAGATGAGTTGGAGGAGCTTTAAAGTGGGTATAGAGGTGGCCATGGAGGAGAAGAAGAAGAAGAGAGTGAAGAAAATTAGGGCTAGGATTAGGGTTTTGATCACTATTGATGATGAGTTGTGTGAAGATTTTCTTGATTTTTATGTTTTTTTATTTTTAATCACCATCTGGAGAGAAGAAAGAGAGAAGGATAGGGAGAGGGAGAGGGAGAGAGAGAGAGGGAAAAGGAAAAAGAAAAGGGTTTTTTATTTTAGGATTTTATGTTCTATTATAGTTGTAAAGGAGGTGTAAAGGATGTCACTTGCCACGTCTGAAAACATGTCAGTCTGTCTAACAGCTTTACTGGCTTTGGCACACTATTGCTAATGAAAAAATCCATGGAACCAACTTTGTCAATGAAAATACCATGGAATCAACTTTGCAAAATACTTAAACTACAGGGTACAAATTTGTACTTTCCCCTAAATTTATGCACAAACAAATACCCCCACACTTAAGCTTTTGTTTGTCCTCAAGCAAACATATGAGAATACCTATTATCACAATGAATTTAGCACATTGAAAAACTTTAACTTATCTATCCTCCACAATCTTTAGTTAATAAAAAACTTATAACTCAAAATTAAGTTGATAATTCGAGGTCAAAGACATAAGCTTTACCAAGCGATGAGCAAACTTAATTGTTGAATTTTCGAAAAGTTTTAAGTTAACAATAAAAAAACTAAAGCAAGTAATACTACCCACTTAACCCTTATCAAACCCTAAATTCTAACATATAAAAGATAGCCACACCATTTTTTTTAGCGAGTACGTTTTACGCTCCATTTCGCATATTTTTTTTATTTCTCTCTAACCAACCTTGCCACTCTTAGTAATCCCCCACTGTTCCTGCATTACTAAGTGTGGATACTGCTAAGTGGATCCTTTGGATACTCTTACTCTATTCAGAGCATTAGAGTAAATTTGGAGCACATGAAGATAGTAATTTAAATATTTTCTCCTTATTAAAAGAGAGATTTTTTTTATGAAGCTACCATTTAATATGCTGGACTCAAGGATCAACTAAGAATAAAAAATTGAGTATCACTTACAATCATTTTTATTAGCTATCAACTCACAAAATTCAGCCACTCAAAAGCAAGTAACCATTAAATTCATTAAATTTTCAAAAGTCCTTAACCATAAATTATCAACCTAACTTAAAAATCATAAATTAAGCATTAATAAAAGATTATGAAACATGTACAAGAAAATCACCTTCTCAATGTGCTCTACTCATCACAAGGATAGGTTGTAAAAAAATTTATGTAAATGCCAACATGCAAAAGCAAATATACTCCTAAAATTCTAACAAAAAAAAATTAAAATAACATAAAAGATGGAAGCATGAAAATAAAAACTAACTAAATAAAAGTAAAATCTAACTAAATGTGAAATACATGCAAATGTACC
>CATIWM010575491.1:0-27455 GCA_949671775.1 Mallotus repandus
ATAGCTTCTTAATTACCTTATTCTTTATGGAACATAGCTTAAAACTTGCTGAATTCAGCCACCCCTACTTCCTCTCTTCTCTAATCTCAAGCTTCAATCTTCAAACAAACAAGATAATTAAGGTGTATCAAGGTTAATTTGAGTTGGGTGATAGGTTTTTATTTGGGATTTTGATTGAAATTTAGAAAGGAAGGATTTAGGAATTAGGTTTTTGTTCTTCCCCTTTTCTTCTCCTAGAGAATTTTTTTTATTTTGTTTCTGCACTAATAACTTATGGGCATGGCAAACTACCACTATAACCCAAATAATTTATAATAACTTCCCATTAATCCTCTTTTATATTTATATAATATTTATATCCCTCTAGCTAAATTTAATTAATATTTATGAAACAAAATGTCATGCCCATGGAAATGAAATGCATGTATGTTATGAGAATGTAAGTCTCACATACTTTCTTTTCTTAGTTGCAAAGATAACAACTTTTCTTTGATTCTTGATCTTTGTGAGCAAATTAAGAGATAGCCAAAAATTCACCTCCAAAATTGAAAGAAGAAGAAGTGATTTACTATGCAATTCTTGAAATATAAACATAAATTTTCAAGAAGAGATTTTATGGGTTTCTTGGAATAAAAAATTTTCAAGAAAACCAATTTGCGTAGAAGAAGACATGTTTGCACTCGTAATTCGTTTGCCGCCATAGATAAATCTGTCTCAGTGGGCTTTTTAAAACTATGGATTGATCTTTAGTATTATAGCGTGTGGATCTTGGCCTATGCAAACTTTATAAAAGCATTAGGCCATTGTTATTGGTTTCTTTTTCAATATGAACTATTTTACATTTGCCATTTTTTTTAATTTACAGTAATTTTTTTAATTCTTTGTAAAAATATTATAATTTGATCAACTTTTAATAATTTTAGTAGACAACAGTTATTTAGATAAAATTAAGTAAATTGGTTTTTATTTGGTTTTAGTTAAATGATATTATTTATGTTAAAATGTGAATAGTTGGTGAAATTGAATTTTTTTGTTAAAATCAAAAAATTAAAATAAAATTATAAAAAATCAATAGTTACATCCATTTTTTAAGCCCTACATAATCTTAATATATTCAATTTTTTTTAAATCATGGATATTTAGAGTCCATTGAACTTTTGGTATGTTGTGCCCATTAAATTCTAATTAATTTGATTCGACTTTAATAAAACTACAAGAATAGTAAAAATTGTATGAAAACTAATTATTTAGTATGACTGCATATATCACAAGACATCACTTAAACAAAAATAACTTCTATCAACTAATTTTCAACCCTTATTAAAAAGTTTTAATTAGTAATGTAAAAGTTTGGCCTTCAAAGTGTATTAAAACTAAAATTAAAGACTATGTTATATATCATTCATTTTCATTTGAAATATTTGCTTATACACTCGCCATAGCTTAGATGTGGACATGATTAATTTAATTCTTAATTATGAAATGTATGCTAATGATGATTACAAATATTAATGGGTAGAGTTCAAAAATTTTCACCCATTTATGTTTCATGGTGGAATATGGGTGAAAATAGTGTGGAATGTGTGAACAAAATAATAAAATGATAAAAGAGATATTAACATGAAAAACAAATTAAATGTGTCTCAGACATGTTCGTAGAGACCAATAGCTGATATTGATTGCTGCTAACAATAACATTACATTTTCTTGATTTTTCATATATTATGTACAATTTTTTTAAGGAACATAGTTCATTAAAAGAGGCTAGAGGCCAAAGAAACCAGAGACAAACACCCAAGCTCTGGGAGACCATGGATTATAAACCATAGATGTCACCTTCCTTACTCTTACTACAATAGCTATATAAAAGTAAATGAGCATAACAACCATTAACTAACTTTAATACAAATTAGAGAATAATACTAAAATACCAAAAGAAGGATCACTAGATCTAACAACCTGATGGGCTTCTAGGAAGAGTTTTGTTGATTGCTTGGATAGGCTGATTTGAGAGATTGTCGTGAAAGGCTTTGCCAATGGCATAGATTTGAGTAGCGATTGAGTTGCAAAGAGAAGTTTGGACATGGACATTTAAGGATGGGGCCTCACTGATCTTAGGCTTAGGCGGGCTTGAGTTTCGCCCTGGGCTAGATCTCATCAACGTAGATACTGTTTAAAGTGTTGCTTGGGATGGGCTCTAACCAGGGGTCCCCAATTGCTGAATGATGTTCTTTCCATGGTAAGGAGAAATATTATCTTTCCCAAGATAATCATTGCTTCTACAAATGATGGTTGTGGAGTCATGTGTGGTCTATGTATAGTAGCTTCCTTCCCCTATACAACATAGTGTCTTGTCCAAAATGCCAGTGATGCCACTCTTTGTTGAGAAGGTAAAAGGGACGTGCCTCTATAGGGAAGTGAGAGAGAGTTTTGCAATTTTTTTGTGAGCTCGTGACCTGGTTTTGAATAGATTTTTGCTCAACTTCCTCCATGAATTCTGAAAAATTCCACTTCTGCCACTCTTTGTAACCTGAGATTTAGCCTTACAGAGCTAGTTGGAATTGTGTACAGTTGAAGACTAATTAGAATTCCATTAACATTACTAGACTATAGACTCTTCATTGTTTGTTGTGAGTCTTGTAACCACATGATCAGTTATATCAGTTATATGATACAAGCAATTATAAACAAACTGTAGATAATACAATCAGAAAGGAAACTAATATAAATGAAACTACCATAATACGTCAGGATCAAAGAAGAGATAAAAAATTAAAGGGTCATTCATGTGCTATGCACTCTTAAGTCATCTCTGTATCCCTCCACAATATACTGATTAGGTTTAATTGATCCTCGTCCCATTTAAAAATCCAATAGGCACTTAACACTTAACAAATTTTTATTCAAAAAAAATATTGATGCCTTTGAATTGAAAGAATTTTTTTTAGAATCAGTGACTGACATTTTAAAATATCAAAATAAGATTCCCCCCTCTCTAAACTAGCTATATTTGCAAGATCATATCAACTTATTTTGATATACAGTGCCTAATTTATTGCAGACACTTGGATTGGGAGATAGTTGAATTGTGCATGAAAGTGAACTGGGTAGATGTAATTCAACAATAACATAATTGACAAAAAGCCAATTTGGAGTCTGAGGAAACATGTTAGCATAGCACATGACAATGATGTTCTTGCATATGTTTATAGAGGTAGCAGTAGGACAGAGAAAAGAAATTATTTATATATGACTGAAGGATCAAGTGTTACCATAATATATACATATAATTTTTATCAAATTTCTTAATATTAGGCTTGTTTATATATGTTTTAGTGATAAAGTAACTAATGAGGTATTAGAAGTTTAGGTGCATCCTAAGAAGCTCGAATAAGATATATCAATAAGACAAAATAAATTGAACATAACACCACATAATAAGTGGAGGTACAAACAAAAATGAAAATGATGCCACCAAATAAAAAAGATTCATCATCAAACACTAGGCTGGAAAGCTGCTAACAATAAAGACATTATCCACCCCATGGTAAGCCAGCAGAAACCTCAAGATTTGCACTTGCTTAAATTTAATAGTACTAATTGATTGGCCTTTCTTGTGGCAGAGAAAGTGAAGTTGTGGAGAAGGATAATTTGGTTCTCCATCATAAAAAATAAGGACTATTAAATGGAAAAACTAGTAGAAGCAGAGCAAAAATAACATTGGCAAAGAAGGAAATACCTCCTAATTCTTAATAGAGTAGGTGCACAACTTCAAAAGGAATTTCCTCTTCACCTAAACTTTAGATAGAAAAATATTTCATGGTTGAGTTGAAAGAACTTATATGCATATCATACTGATCATCCAAGTTAATACAAATAATGTCATTACCAATTATAATTTCTTAATAATTAAATTGAAATTTTTGAACAATAGAATAAAATTGAATAGATATCCACAATGATCGTTTGCTCATCACATTAATGGAATAGATACCCTCATCAATTGAATAAATATCCTAATTGGGAGTAGAAACGAAAATGGTTGTCTTCATAGTGCAATACGTATTAATTTGAAGATTATCACCATCAGCAAGGTATGAAATAGGTAACTCAGGCAATAGAAACCAAGATTCATCAATTCGATTAAAAACTTCAATATTTGGCTTATTGCAGTACTTTTCTAATTCCTTTAGAAGGATGAAGAAAATAAAAATTTTATTCATATTTCTAGGCCCTCAATTATAATAGTAACGTAAAGCTTTTGCACTGTTCATTGAAGCTTGTCTGAAATATTCTTGTAGGAAAGACCTCGGTAAAGACCCATCTCCACTATCAAGTAAATCAAGTATAAAATTCTACTTCTCCCATTCATCAATGTGCGTGTCAACATACATTCCCTTATATCTAGAGGAACATATGCTCAAACACACTGATGATTAGGAGGAGTTTTTCACACTTAATTCACTTGATTGTGGAGGTGGTTTATTGCTGAAAGAATTTTTGAGACAAAAATCTCATTAATTATGCAAAAAGTTTTATATATTGTTACTATAATTGAGAGGTCGAGACATATGAACAAAAATTTTTTTTTCTCCACCCTTCTAAAGGAATCAGAAAAGTACTGCAACAAGCCAAATATTGAAATTTTTAACCCAATTGATGAATCATGATTTTTGTTGCCTGAGTTACCTATTTCATACTTTACTAATGGTGATGGTCTTCAAATTAATGCTTCTTGCATTATGAAGACACCATTTTCATTAATACTTTCAATCAAAAATTTAATGAAGGTAACATTGATGATCTCTGAGGTATTTTTTTGATTTTCTTTTTTATATTTATAGATGGTCGTAGTTGATGATTATCTTGAGGGAATATCATATTAGGAGATTAAGGAGCATGTTGGTGAGACACCCAATGTGGGTGTAACTAGTGCTAATGAGGCCACTGAAGAAATTGATGCTAATGTAGTTGATCTGACTAAATAGCCAGAGACAAAGGCTTCGAAGTAGAAGATGACCCGAGATTTTGAAGATCAATATGAGGAGTTGGATGTAGATCAAGGCATTCATGGGAAACACCTTTAGATCTTTGAATATTGCGAAATGGATAGAGGCGAGGGTCAAAGATCCTTCAATCTCTAATAGCATTGCTTGGGACCACTGTGCTGAGTTTCTACATTGGGAAAAAGACATGGAGAAGTTAAGGTCAATTGACTGAGATTATTTGATAAACCTCGCAGTCTACAATATGCTGGATGTAATACACTTAGACTTTGTAATTTTATTTATTTTGTTAATACGTGTTCTTGATTCATTAATTGCTGCTTTTTGTGGCAATTTGTTCAAGTTTTGCTGGAGTACAAGGACTACGAACTTCAGCTGAAGAGAGAGTGTAATGTGAAAGATGTAAACTTGAACACAATATCTCTTGATTATGAACGCCAACTAGAAGGCACTAAGGGCCTCGCGGAGAAAGCTCAGAAAGAACAAGTTTTGGCTATCTCGGATGCAAAAAAGAAGTAATGAAAGATTGTAGAGTTGGAGGTTTCTATACAACAGTTAACTTCTCAAGTTGACCAACTGCTTGAGCGAAAGGAAAAAATGAAGGATGAACTGAAGAATATCAGGCAGAAGGACAAGGTCCTCCAAGATATGTTCAAGAAATTTTTTTAGGCTTTTAAGTTTGAATGCTGGAGAATCCTATCTGAACAAAACCTAGACTTGGACTTCTAAAAAATTGACAAGATTTCATATGTGTCACTGGGGCGATAGTAAAAAGGAATAAAGCTTCAACTGTTGTTGCTTCCAGTGAACCGAGGGAGGCTGAGAGCTCCCAGAATCCCGAACAAAACCTTGATTCTGCTGCTGAAACTTGAGTGCAGATATTTTCTATGTATTTTTCCTTTTTTTTTGTAAAGGAATATTCTGAGTAATGAAATTAATTTATTTCTTCAGAAATTATCATTGATATTTGGCCAATCTTAGAAAATATTATCAATAAATAAATGCACTCAGAACAATGATAATTTCTAAAGAAATAAATTCATTTCATTGCTTAGAATATTCCTTTATAAAACAAAAGGGAAAATACATAGAAAATGTCTACCATCAAGATTTAGCTACAACATTAGGGTGTTGCTCAGAATTCTGGGAGCTCTCAGCCTCCCTTGGTTGACCAGAAGTAGTAGCGGTTGAAGCCTCATTCCTTTTTACCATCAGCCCTAGCGTCTTATATGAAATTTTGTCGACTTTTGAGAAGTTCAAGTTTGGATTTTTTTCAGATAGGATTCTACGGCATTCAGACTTGAAAGCCTAAAAAAATTTCTTAGACATATCCTGTAAGACCTTGTCCTGCAACCTTATCTATTTCTGTTCATCCTTCATTTTTTTCCTTTTACTAAGACGGTTAACTTGAGAAGTCAACTGCTAGATAGAAACTTCCAACTCTTCAATCTTCTATTACTTCTCTTTTACATTTAGATAGCCAAAGCTCGTTCTTTCTAAGCCTTCTCCATGAGGCCCATAGCAGCTCACAGACGGCTTCATAGTCAAGAGATATTGTATTCAGCTTAGCATCTTTCACGTTACACTCACTCTTCAACTAAAGTTCATAGTCCCTGTACTCCAACAAAATTTGAACAGACAACTACAAGAAGTAGTAATTAATGAATTAAGAAGACATACTAATAAAACATATAAAATTACAAAGCCTAAGTATATTACATCCAGCATATTGTGGACGACGTCAAATCATCCCAATCTATTGAGCTCAACTTCTCCATATCCTTTTTCAAACACAGAGACTTGGCATAATGGTCCCGGATAACATTGTTGGACACTAAAGGATCTTTGACTCTCGTCTCTATCCATTTCATGATATCCGGATATTCAAGGGCATTTCAAGTGAATGCCTTGATCGGTATCCAACTCCTTGTATTGATCTTCAAAATCTTGAGCCATCTTCTGCTTTAAAGCCTCAGTCTTTGGTTGTTTAGTCAGATAAACTACCTAAGCATTAGTTTCTTCAGTGGCCTCGTTAGTGCCAATCACACCCACATTGGATAACTCACCGACATGCTCCTTAGTCTCCTTATATGATATTCTCTTGAGAAAATCATCAACTGCGACCATCTACAAATATAACAAAGAAAAGAAAATTAAAAAATACTTCAAAGATCATCAACGTTACCTTCATTAAAATTTTGATCATTATTGCTTGGATACACTCTCTGGCAATATCTTCTAAACAACTACCGTAGATAGGCTATCTACCATAATGGTAACGTGCAAGTGTGTGATAAAGTTTGTGTCCTCTTGAGAAAGGATGTTTGGACACTTAACTCTATGGCATTCCTCAAACCACAACCTTCGGACGTCAATAATGTCTGACTCACGCTGGATAATGAAGAACCTATGACTTTAGGCCTTGCTGATGTCCAAAAGTTTCTAGAAAAGGCTTTGATTTGGAAGAGCTAATAGAGAGAAGGTCAGCTCCCCTTTCTTCTTTGACAGACTATACATATATCAGAATATGCTCAAATTTGGCACTTTATCCTCTTTATGCATAGTTTCAATAGAAGCTGTGAGGCTCTGGTAGTTATTTGCATGGAGTTGCCCAGGTGCAATATTATAATGATTCAAAAAAGCTTTGATAAAGGGGATCAACAGGAAATCTCAACCCTCCCTCTAATTGATATGTGTACACTACTATTTTATCTAACCGTAGCAAGGGGTGTGAGCTCTAAAAGTTAGTTCCACCAAAAGGAGCTTATATTCCGGCGGGATGTTGAACTTAACCCTACAACCTAAGAACTGACTAACAATTAACCTAAACTTAAACAAGTCAGAGCTAATTGCTTCTCGAGGAGCCATGGATTAAAAAGAAAAGCAATAAGCGAAATATGAAGTTTTCACCTTGAAAATATAGGAGAAACCATTAATAAAAGGTCGCCAGAGATTGGCAAAGAATGTAGACACTGAGAAGTAAGTGCGAGAGAGAAATAACAAAGAAAACAGAAAATACAAAGAGGAAAGATGAGGCAGACTTTAAAAGGGAGAAGGAAGGTT
The DNA here is from genome assembly GCA_949671775.1 of Mallotus repandus. Lineage (NCBI taxonomy): Eukaryota > Viridiplantae > Streptophyta > Magnoliopsida > Malpighiales > Euphorbiaceae > Mallotus > Mallotus repandus. The sequence continues at coordinate 8,070 of CATIWM010575491.1, forward strand.
TTGGAATACTAGCCAATACCGCTATAAAATTTCAATTCATCTTTATAGATCTCAAGGGCATTCTAGAAAAAAACCCATTAACCGAGTGATTATCATTATAGCATACAAAATGCCCATTAACTGAGCAATTATTGTTATGGCATGCAAAATGTCTCCACTTCTGACACACGAGCAAATGTAGCAGTTTTAAAATTTAAATCAAAAGTACATTAAAAGACATGAAGCTAAAGAGTTAAAATATCTCGCTGATAGTTGTCTTCAACTCTACAAGACTCATGTCGTTTTATAACATTAAGCATCAAAGTCTAGCAACTGAAGCTAGACCCCTCAGGTCATTTCATAATACTGAGGCTTAGAGACTAAGGTCATTTCATAACACTGAGCATTAAAGTTTGGCCTCAGGTCATTTCATAATATTAAGGCTCAGAGATTCATGTCATTCCATAATATCGAGCATCAAAGTCCAATGATTGAAGCTAGCCCCCTCAGGTCATTTCATAACACCGAGGCTCAAAGACTCGAGTCATTTCACAATACCGAGCATCAAAGTCTAGAGACTGAAGCTGGCCCCCTCGGGTTATTTCATAACACTAAGGCTCAGAGATTTAGGTCATTTCATAACACCGAGCATCATGGAGGAACTTAGGTCATTTTATAACATTGAACATCATTGAAGATTCAAGATATTTCTCAACACCGAGTTTTAATCCAGACAAATTACTATCTCCAAACATCTCCAATCCGATAAAGAAGATTATTCATAACTAAAACTATCAAGTGGCAGATCATCTTGTCAACAATATCACTACAATACTTTATCATAATCTCGGACATAAATATCCGAATATACTTTTGGGGTGGGGGGAACTCTTTATACTCCATATTCATAATCCTATGATAACAAGAATTATAATCTTTCATCAACAAGGAAAATGCTCAACTAGTAAGAAATCCCTAAGACCTAAAAGAAGAAGAATGCTCAAATAGAGAACTAAATTCTCAAATAGCAATGAAACTACTTTATTCTTAATTATGGATATTACTCAAAAAGTTTATTTCTCTTCTAATCAAAGCAATCCTATAAGACTGAGAAATCTCATTCTTCTCCGGTTTGAGTCAATATTTTCTCTATATATACCTCCCATAATTCTCATTCTTCACATATTCATAACAACCTTTATCTCTCTAAGCACACAATCTCTCTCTTTTCAACCCTCTCTAACTTAAGCATCAAAGTGTTTGTGGGGATCTTCCCACAGCTTGTAGAAATAAAGAAGAATATTGAAAAACAATGGTTGCACACTTTATTTGATTAAGAATGAATATATATATACACACACACACATTAGGTACTGCAGTAGGGCACCCAAACACTAAAATAGGAAGCTATCATAAAATCAGGGAATAAAAATATTATAATTAATTGTAAATCAGGAAATCTTGTATAATCAATACATTAATATGCCCCCTCAAGATGGAGCTCCGGAGGAGACTCTAATCTTGACTCATAATTCTTGGAAGCGACAACGTGGAAGTGGTTTGGTAAAAGCATTTGCAAGTTGATCTGCTGAAGAAACATGAGTAACTCGGAGAGCACCAGATTGAGCTTGATCCTGGATAAAGTGATAGTCAATTGCCACATGATTCATGCATGAATGAAAGACTAGATTAGAATAGAGATAAGTGGCTCCAACATTGTCACAATAGATGACAGGTGATGTAGAAAGAGCGATGACGAGTTCTGTAAGAAGAGAACAAATCTAATTGATCTTAGAAGTAGTAGTAGCAACGGATCGATACTCAGCTTATATGGAGGACCGAACAACCATACGTTGTTTCTTAGATGACCAAAAAATAGGATAACGACCCAGATAAATAATATAGGCACTCGTAGAGGTGTAGTCATCTTTGTTGCCAGCCCAATCTGCATCAAAGAAGGATGAAGAGAAAGTGGATTATCCTTATGAAGAAATAAGCCAAGAGTCAATATGCCATATAGATATCAAAGCAGTTGTTTTACAACATTCCAATGTTCAGATGTTAGGCGATGCATGAATTGAGAGAGCTTGTTAACAGAATATGCTATGTCTAGGCAAGTATGGCAAAGATACTATAGACTGCCAATAATCGTTCTATACTCGGTATAGTCAGTCAGAGCTGTACTTGAATGAAGTGTGAGATTTCCATCAGTGGCAAGGGGTGTATCAATAGGTTTAGCACTTGACATTTTTATCTGAGCAAGAAGATCAGTGATGTAGCGTCTTTGAGTAAGCAACAGACCAGATAAAGTGGTGTGAACCTTAATGCCAAGAAAATAAGACAAGGCACGAAAATCCTTAATTGAAAACCTTTGTGCCAAAAGATCAATGTAGTGCTGAATAATACTAGAGTTGGTACTTGTTATAATAATGTCATCCACACAAACAAGTAGATATATAGTAGTGTTACCCGAGTAGAGAATAAATAGAGAAGTGTCTATAAGAGAGTTTGTGAATCCAGATTCAATGAGGATCTGGCAAAGTTCAAGGTACCAAGCTTATGGAGCTTACTTGAGGCCATATATAGCCTTCTTTAATTTGCATACATGTGTTGGATTGTCTCGATCAACAAATCCTAGAGGTTGGGCTATGTATACATCTTCAAAAAGATGGCCCTAAAGAAAGGCATTATTAACATCCAGTTGTCTCAACTGCCAACCTTTACTGACTGCTAGACTTAGAACAAGGCAGGTGGTGGTAGGCTTGACAACCAGACTAAATGTATCATGATAGTCCACTCCAGGTCATTAATAAAAACCTTCGACAACCAATCTAGCTTTGTACCTATCAATAGAACCATCCGAAAGTCTTTTAATACGAAAAACCACATACATCCAACAAGATTCTGTAAGGAAGTGGATGGAACAAGCTCCCAGGTTCCATTCCAAATAAGAGCATCAAACTCATCATTCATAACTTGTCTCCATTTAGGATCTTTAAGGGATTGGGTGACAGTATGAGGTGTGATGTCAGATGGCTAAGAAAGAATAGTGAGATTCAGTTTGGTTAATGGTTTATGAATGTGGTTTTTAGCTTTAGTGGTCATGCGATAGATATTTTGATGAGTGGGTTGAGTTATGGTTGAGACCGGTGAATAAGATATCTCAGGATTGTGTGAGTCTAGTAATAAATGACTAACTGTTTAGTCATTTTATGATGGATGTTGACATGAGGGATCCCTTTATGGAGGCGTATTGAGCGAGCCACTTGAAGTAGGTAGAATGTGGATTGGGGGAAGCCATGTGGAAATGATTTCTAGTGTGGGACGAGAGAGATGGGATTGGTGAGTGGTAAAGGGAAAAGAGTTTTCAAGAAATTTGAAATGACAAGAAATATAGGTTTTAAACGTGGATAAATCAAGACAGATATAGCCATTTTGGTTGATGGGTAACCAAGAAAGACACAAGGAGTGGAATGAGAGTCAAGCTTATGTTGTGAGTAAGGAAAAAGCCACGGATAACATAAACAATCAAAAACCCGAAGTTTAATGTAGTTAGGTGGAGACACAAAAAGTTTTTCAAAAGGAGAAAAAAGTTATAGTATAGACGTGGGCATACAGTTGTTGAGATAGACAGTAATGGCAAAGGCATAAGTCAAATAAGTTAGAGGCATCGATGCATGAGTGAGAAGAGATAGACCAATTTCAACAATATGACAATGACGATGTTCAGAAACACCATTGTGTTCTAGTGTATGAGGTGGTATAGTAAGATGAGATATACCATTAGTGGATACGAAACTATCAAGACCATGATATTCACCACCATTATCTGAATAAAGGGTAACAATTCAGTGTTTAAACAGGTTTTCGACTAATTCCTTGAAGCACATAAAGACATCATACACATGGGATTTTCTTTTAAGTGGATAATACCAAATATACCGTGTCTAATGATCAACAAAATGACATGGTATTGAAAACCATCAACAGAAAGAACATGAGAGGTCCATACATCAGAAAAGAGAAGTTCAAGAGGATGGTAGGATTTTAAGGTAGAAAAGGAAAATGAAATTTTATGACTTATTACATGAACATGCATTACAATGGGTGGGAAACGATAACGAACTAGACAATTGTAAAGAAAACTTGGAAATAATATTTTCATAATACTAAATGATGGATGACCTAGTGTTGAGTGCTACTAGGATGAATTGGTCTTACACTGAAAAATGCAAGCAACGGAGAAGAGGTAACTGAAGGAGATGATGTTGGCCACTCATATACGCCATCCTTTAGTTCACCCATCAAAAAATAGCCCTTGTGTTTAGATCCTTCACCTGAAAAGAAGAAGGTGAGAATTCAATAGAAACATGGTTATTAGTGCAAAATTGATAAATTAAAATTAAGTTCTTTGTCATAGAGGGAACACAAAGGACATTTTGTAAAGTAAAAGTGCGAGAGGCAGTAGGTATAGTGGTAGAACCGGTATGGGTGATGTGAAGGGCCGATCCATCACTAATAATGACATCATCAGATCTTGGATACAGGCCATGAAGAGAGAGGTTGCTCAAGTCAGACGTAACATGGTGAGATGATCCACTGTCTAGTAGCCATGTAGGAGTATTTTTGTGAGTAGCATGATTTACTCGTGGTTGCCAAGGTGTGGATGGGCAATACCCCAGAGAGCATAAATGTTAAGGTGTTGGAGTTTATTGATTATTGATAAGTCGAAACATCGGGCATCGTTTGGCAGTGTGTCTTTGAGTATCGCAGGCTTGACAATGACCCAAATAAGGTTTAGGTTGGCATTGATCATGAGAAGGAAGTGTAGTGGTAGGCCATGGGTGTGGTTGATGGTTAGGTGGTGGATGCCAATTTGGATGATTCCGAAAGGATGTGGGATAGGCAGTTGCTGGCAGTGATAGAGAAAATGATTTGGTGGTTTGAAGAGAGGCTTCTTTGTTAAAAAGTTTCTCATAGAGCTCAGCAGAAGAAATTGGCATATCTTGGGCATTAACTGCATTAATGATGGATTTGTACTCAATACCGAGTCTGTCAAGAACCCGATTTATAAGATGTCATCATCAACTGGCTTCCCTAGAAGTGCAAGCTCATAAGCACAAGTCTTTATCTCTTGCATATATTCAGTAATTGATTTTGAGCTCTTGTTACACTACTTTCAGTGCTCTTTCAATTGTTTAATATGACCACGAGATGGTTTAGCGAAAGTACTGGCCAAGGTTTTCCATGCATCAAGAGCTATGGTGGTGCGGGCAATAAGCAGTTGTACAGAAACAGAGATAGCACTAAGGAGAGTGCTAAAGATAAGACGGTCCTAACGTTTCCAGGTTGTGTATGCTGGATTTGGGGACGTACCATCATTGGTAGTGACAGTGGGTGGCGGTGGAGGGTGAGTGCCATCAATAAAATGATGAAGATCATAACCTTCAAGAAGAGATTGGATTTGAAGACTCCATGTGAGATGGTTGATGACAATTTAGGGTCCTAGGAGTTCTGGATGGTGATTGAGTCAATGGAAAAAGAGGTTGCATCGGAAGCCATTGAAGAAAGCTAGATGATTATTGTGATTTCATAAAAAAAAAATAACCCAAAGGATCAGGCTCTTGATATCATGTAGAAATAAAGAAGAATGTTGAAAAACAATGGTTGCACACTTTATTTGATTAAGAATGAATATCTATACACACATAGATTGGGTACTGCAGTAGGGCACCTAAACGCTAAAATAAGAAGCTACACTAAAATAGGAAGGTATCATAAAATCAGAGAATACAAATATAACAATTAATTACAAATCAGAAAATCTTGTATAATCAATACGCTAATACAGCTCATGTTACTCTTGTTGATTGCTTGTTTGCAGGATTTAGACATTTCTGAAAACAAGTTATCAACTGTAATTACATCTACACTAGCAACATGGTTGTTGGGGAGGAGCTTTATTCAGTTTTCAAAGTCCTTTTAGATGGGTTCACTAGATTTAGTATATTGTGGTATTCACATCACATGTTTTTCTTTGTCTACATAAAATTAAAATCCCAAACCCAACAAAAACGCCAAAACTAAATTTTTTTCTTTAATTTTAAGATTTTGAATGCAGCTCTATTTTATTATGTACTGCATCATTAATTCCTAGTACTAGGATTCTACCTAAACAAAGGCCTCTAAATACTTGTTTGAAGAAAAAGTTAGATCAAGTCAAAAAGTTTGCACATAGGAAGAAATATGTGTAGGGTCAAACAACTTAACAAACCAAATATGAGCATATATATATATACACACACGAGTCATTCTACAATACAAACATATATATTTATACAAATACAATTAGAACCGTTAGATTACTACTAATTTAATTATAAACATTGATATATTTCATAGGTATTGATATATAAAAATGATCAATGGTTATAATTAAATAAAAATAAATCCAACGACTCTAATTTCATTTATATAAATACAAACATTTGCACCATAGTAAAGGTCTATACTATATATATATATATATATATGTCAAGAAAAAGGTCCGAAAATGACTTTCATATTTACTTCAATTCTCGTATTGACACTTAATATTTTTCGAGGTCCATGTAAGACCTTTTAACTCATAAAATTAGTTTCATTTAAACTCCAATTTTTTTTTTGGGGGTGCTATGAAAGAGTTCAGCTCCTCTCGATGAATACTAAAATCCAACCTTTTAATTCTTTCAAATTCTTAGGGCATATGCATTTATTAGTTCTTAGCTAGTGAAGATTAAATAGCCATGGAAATTCAACAACATACAGATATGATAGATGCCAACAGGTAATAATCAAAGAAACAGAAACACACACGTGTACTATATGTTTCATGATAAAACCACCTTTATATTTACCATTAACTAGAACTCCCCAGATCATCTTTACCACAGTTTTTACTGCATTAAACACACACAAGGACAATTCATAGAGCTGATCTAAAATTGAAAGTTGCTGAAGCAAAAAAAAAAAAAATTAGCAATCATGGTTGATACAAATGAGAAAACAGAGACATAGACAGAAACAGGCATGGAGATGGCGATGGAGAAAGATAATTATAAAGAAAAAGAGATTTCGAAGGAGGAGGAGGAGAAGAACAAGAAGATTAAGCCAAGACCAATCGTGTTATGTTCCTGCTGTTGGTTGCGTTGATGCTTGTGGGTTTTTCCATGTTAATGCCGATTGTTCTTTAAAGGAAAAAAAGGTTTTGGGTATGACCTGAAGTAAACCAAAGGGAGTCTCTCTGTGTCGTTTCGAGCCATGGCCTCATCAGAGCATGCAAGAGCTTTACAGGCTCAACAAGAAATATCGCCATCACAGAAAAAAAAAAAACTGTCGTTCACTAGAAACCCCAACCATCTTAGCTGCATCATCAACACCACCATTGTTGTCATATGAGGAAATTCTTGCAAGAAGAAATTGGCATCCTCATTGATTGATTTTTCCTCAATTAGATTTTTCAATTTGGGGTTTGGTAGTTAAGGAGAAGAAGCCGAAATTTGGCGCTAATGTGAAAATCGAAATATACATTAGGATCATTTTTGGACCTTTTCCCTTTTAAAACTTATAAACTGCTAAAACAAAACATCTTCACCAGCTCAAGAAAAAGAGCTGAGAGCCCAAACTTTAAAGACTCTAGCACGAGTAATTTATGTAACGATCTAGCCATCAAAGTTTACAAGAAAAAGAACATGTGGGTTGTAAGAAGCAAATAATTAAAGGAGTAGAACAAAGAATACGTACAGGGACATGAGAGTCTCTGGCATTCCTCTTAGCATCAGTTGCAGAGGAGACAGTGTAAACGACAACAAAGGTGCCAATAATCTCAGCACCAACACAATCACTTACTGTAGCCATGAGCAACCCTTAAGTTAACAGGTGCTGTTCAGATACATTGCCAGCGCTTAAGTTAACAGGCCAAAGATGTAGTCAAGTAATCCTTCAGATCATGAATTAGCCAGGGACGACAAAAAGCTGTCTCCAAATACATGGAATACAGAGTAGTAAATATAACGAGCAGAATACAGTCCTACCATCACAAAGCATCGAGTCCTAAAGAAGCTAAGAGGCACATAGTGAGTATAAAATTCTAATGCATACCTCGTAAGCAGCACTAATCTCCTTGAACTTTTCAGTGTGCTCCAGGTTCCTTGTTAACATCTGGGTGATGGGATCACGATAAAACCTAAAAACTTAGCATTCTAGGGAAAATAAAACCAGAAATATACAACATAACTAAAGCAAAAATGCAAAAATCCAGATCAAAAAGCATACAGGATCAATAAAACAATGCATTAGATGGCCAACAAGACACACACCCACTTCAATTCAAACAAAAGTATGATCACTAAAATTTTCTTCTACACACCCACCTAAAATCCCATTAAAATTTAAACTTCCCAGAGACCAAATAGCCAAAAAGAAAGAAACTTTTAAGTTAAATAAAGAAAGAAAGAAAACAGGAAAATAATAGATCTATATAGAGAGGAAATGGAGAAAAAAGAAAAGCACCTGGCGAGCCAACCTTCGATAAGCGGCTTTAATTTCTTTAACAGAAGCAGATTTTGGAACCCAAGAGTAGCATAATAATAGCCAGAAGCATTAATGTAAGGTCCATAACGACTATTGGAGTTAAAAGAAGCAGCCTTGGACCTGAACTTTTGAGAAGTAACCGTGGTTAAAGATAAAGAAGAGAACTTCTCGCGGGACCAGAGGTGGTTGCACCCACCTGTAAAGAACGAAGAAGAAGAAGATAATGAGTTGGAAGAAGAAGCAGATGAGGCGCAAGAAGAAGAAGATGATGATGAAGAAAGAAGAGAGAACGTAGTGGCTGTGGGCGCCATTGAAGTGAAAGATTGGATTTTGATTGGTTAATAAGAGAACAGTGTGATGATGGTATGGTTGTTTTTTATCATTTCCCTGTTCTTGTGTCGATGTGTTTTTTAACTGCTACAACAGAATGAGAGAGAGAGAGAGAGAGAGAGAGAGAGAAGAACACACACACGAACAGAGAGAAAAGGCTGGGTTTTTTTTTGGCTAATGGTTGGAGGAGAAGAGAAAAGATTGTGTTTTTTTTTTAAAAAAAAAAAACTTCTAAAAGATTGTGTTTGTGCTGCACCCTCACGTACTAATTTCTCAACTTTTATTTTTTCTTCTTTTTCCTTTTTTTTTATTTTTATTCTAAAATGAGAAAAATTGTTTAAACTAATAGAATATTTTTATTATATCAAATATATATATTTTATATGTATATATGCTTTTGTCTTGATGCGTATCCGTGAACTCTGATCTCTGATGAACTGTATCATGTCCAGCAACAGCAGCAGAGCAGGGTTGTGGCAGCTCCTCATTCCCACGCACTAACAGAGGTATGTACGCTTACTTCAACTATTTCGTTGCCTACACTTCACATATATATGCTTTACATTTCACATGCACGCGGGACAGTTCATAAAATCTTGAGCTAGCTACTTGAATATTTTACTTGTTCTTTGACATAAAAATGGGAAAGTATTTGAACTCATATTGAGACCTTGTTGCCTTATTATCATTTTTTTTTACCAAATACCATTATATTAAAGAAAACAACTACACTTGTTCTTTTGCTACAAGATCCCAGAAAGCTGGGTTAACATTAAAGACAGAATTGTTAAATAAAATGGCTGAACCTGAAACCTCTATTTAGAGATATATTTTGAAAGTTGAAATGTGGATGAAAGATACTTAAGAAAATGTGAGTTAAATTTTTCTTTTTACAATTTCAGTGAATTTGCTTCCAAAAATATGAAAACTTTTTCTTTCTTAACAAACAAGTCAAGAGGAACAATTGAATGCAAAGAGATGATGAGAGGAGAAGTGCAGTAAGGGAATCGTGACGCCACTTTCTTTGTCAGATTTGAAGAAACTGAAAAAATAATGTGTGACGTGACCAAAGATTCGATATAAGTTATTACTGAGGCACAAAGATGCATCGTATAACAAGAGATTAAATTACCTTTAACAATGCACACCTCATCCTCTTTTGCTTATGTTCTAAACATGGGATAAAAAATGGTCGAAAGAAAGACTAAATCTAGATACCCAATAGCCTCAGAAGACCCATAATTCATCTTCTTGTGGACTAATTAATTAAAACCTGTATAACTATTTCAATTTTTGGATTTGATGAAAACCTAATCAATAACTTTCAAGGTTGGAGTTCAAAAACAAAATTTTCAAGGTCCTCCGGAAGGGTAAAAAAGATGAATCTTAAGATGGTTTAAGCAACGCCATTTTAAGGCATTGAAAGTTTGAAACCCTAATATGCAATCTGATGGGTACTGTGTTGTTATGTTTAGCAATCTGACATGGTGCTAAAGAAAAGTCTTATGATTGATGGGAACTTAGCTAATGGAAGAGAGAAGAGGGAACACAAATCCAGTTAACAAACAATAAAAGATTGAATTTGGCCTAACTAAACTATCTTTCCACAGCAATGGTAGATGACTTTTTCAACATTGATACATATCACTGAAGAGATGATCATCCCTCTTCCCGTTACATTCAAGTTGGAATCCACAGGTTTTGAGAACAAGTCTCCAACTTGCCTATGGTGCAATTTTCGTAAACAACGTGTAAATTTCAAGTTCTAATGCTGAAGGGAAACTGGATACACATATTTGTTACAACTTGGTAAGCTAGTTCTGAACAGAAACAAGGACCAAGAGAATTCTTGCGATACAGCTTCTCTTATGCCGAATAAAGCTTACACTAGAGCCTCTTTATCTCACCTGGTAACCAAATTGCAAAGACAATAATGTTAAGATTCAAAGATTCATAATAGATTTGAGACTTAATTATTTAAAAAAAGTTTGAATGTTGCAACTTTTTATTTTTATTTTTAACTAAGAAGGGAAAGTAAGAATCAAACATCATACATGCCTTGAAGAGAGTTATACCATTAGACTATTCAACTTTAAACAGCATTGTACTTTTTATTACTAAAGAGTTAACATATGTACGTGCATGAATTGAACTTTCTTCAACAACACCCAGGAGAATTGGGCAAATCTCATTCAAGCACCTGAAAATGACAAACTCAAAAATTAGGTCACTACATCTACTAGTGGTTTCGTACTTTAAGTAATGAGCTGAATGTTGCAGGACATCTCGTTTCTTTTATCTTTAATTTTTGGAAAAGGTCTATGGACACTATTCTCGTACAGTCATTAATGCAAACTAAAGACGTGATGGTATTGAGCAGAAAATAGCATATTGAGTATCATTCATTTAGAAAATTATATACAGTACATGTCATGTAAAGTGATAAGAGAGAATACAATAGTTAGAGTTTTAGGTAAACACAAGTCCTAAACAAATACAACAACAGCAAATTACGTAATCCTATCAGCCTCCTGCAAGTTGAAAGGGAGCTTGACAAACCATCAACTTGGATTTGAAATGATGAAACAAAGCTTTGGCAATACTCTTGGTAAGAACATAGGTCATTGGTCCTTTGTGGAAAGATAGCGAACTAAAAGTTCCTTGTTTTTAACTTAGTCACGCACAAAATGGAAATCAATTTCCAAGTGCTTGGATCAAGAGTGAAAGATAGGAGTTGTAATGAGGTATGTGGCACTTAAATTGTCACACTAAAGAATGGGAGTTGATGGAGATGACAATTGTAATTCAGTCATGAGTGATAATAGCCAATGTAATTCAGTTACCGTGGTGGCAATAGCCTTATACTCTGCTTTGGTAGAAGAACGAGCAACTATGCCTTGCTTTTTAGATCCCCAAGTGATTAAATTTGAACCAACAAATATGGCATACCCAGTAGTTGATTTGCGGTCATCCTTAGAACTACCCCAATTGGCATCACTGTATGCTGAAATTTGATGTGAACTGGATCGTTGAATGAATAACCCAAGATGTTGAGTACCACGAAGGTACCATAGAATATGCTTCAACGTAGTCCAATGATCAAGCGTAGGGCTGTGCATATATTGAGAAACATGGTTAACTGAAAAAGTAATGTCTGGCCAAGTTAAACAGACATATTGTAGGCCACCTACTAAGCTGCGATACAATGTGGGATTATCAAAGCAACTGCCCGTTGTTACCAAAGAGTGTTTTGTGCATGCCGGAGTGCTAATAGTGTTAGCACTAGACATGTTGGCCCGTTCCAATAGTTCGATGATATACTTGGACTGTGTGAGGTGAAGACCATCAGAACTCCAGGTTACTTCCAACCCCAGAAAATAATTAAGAAGACCAAGATCTTTGCTTGGAAAGTGATGTTGAAGAGAGGCAATGATTGTAGATAAGAAAGTGTGATCATTATTTGTGAGTAATAGATAATCAATATAAAGCAGACAATAAGCTTTCACTTTTCCCTTAACATGTGAATATAAGGAAGTATCGGTTTTAGAGCCTTAGAAACTAAGAGCTTGCAACACATGAGTAAAGCATTTTAACCATTGGCAATGAGCCTGTTTCAAACCATAAATGGACTTCCTTAATTTACAAACATGCTGAGGAAATTAAGGATTTACAAAACCTTATGGTTGTGACATGAAAACATCCTCATCAAGAGTTTCATGAAGAAAAGCATTAGTGACGTCGAGTTGTTTACATGTCCAACTCAAAGATACTGCAATAGAGAGGATTAACTGAATTGTAGCAGGGTGAATAACAGGACTGAAGGTCTCATTAAAATCAATTCCTGGCCTTTGATAGAATCCTTTGGCAACAAACCTTGCCTTGTACCGCTCAATAGAACCATCCTTCTTTCTTTTAATGCGATAAACTCATTTGTTGCAGAGAGGATTTTATCCAGGTTGAGGAGGTACTAAGTCGCAGGTGTGATTCTGAATTAAAACATTATATTCCTTGGACATGGCATCTTGCCATTCGGTAAATTTAGAGGCTTGGTTTTAAGTGTGTGGTTCATGTTGAGGAGAGGTCATGGTGACAAAGGCTTTCGATTTCAGGGAGTTTATTTGAGAACATGTTATTATGGGATGTGTTTTGCCTTGGTTGGTAGTTGGTAGTTGGAGGATACTTGGATAAGTCAACAACTAAGGATAGGTCTGGGGAATGGAGTTCGGTGATGGCGGATGAGTGGATGTGGATGCAGTGTTGGTATGGAAAGAAGGAGATAAGAAAGTAGAAGGTGTAGGTAACGTAGTGAAAGAATGTAAGATAACTATCAATGATTGTTGAATCGTTAATCTTCTACACCTACAACTCTCAATTATAGGGTATAGGCATCAAAATTCGACGAATTTTGAAAAATTTGAAGAAAATTCAAATGTTATTGATAATAATGATATACAAAAGCCAAAACAATAACTTTTAAATAGAAACCCTAAAATAAATCCTAAACAAACTAGAAAGTAGGAGTTCTATTCTAAACAAACTAAGAAATAAGAGTTCAAACCTAACCAAACTAGGAAATAAGACTTTTAAGGCAATTAGAACATAAATTTGCCTTTTTGAAGGCCTAAACATTCAAATTTGCCCTAAAAGCAACGGGCTTCATGAGTAAAGCTCGTGACTTCAAATTGTTGGTCCGTTTCTTATCAAACTAGCCTTTGGAATCACCAAAACTCAAAACTCCAAAGTTACAACTATTTATGAAACTGCCATTGCTACAACTTTTGGTATTTGTCTAGGAATCGAATTACTTGATCTTCTATGACTCTATCACATTATTCTCCCTAGGGTGGATAAAATTCATCCGCGAATCTAAATCATCAGATGAATCACCTGCATATGGAATCAGATGCTTAACATTAAAAACATCAGCAGTTCGAATGTGACTAGGCAGCTTCAAACGGTAGGCATTAGGATTGATCTTTTTGATAACTTCAACCGGTCTAATCTTCTTAGCAGACAGCTTATTATAATCACCTGCAGGAAATCTCTTCTTAGTAAGAACTGCCCACACATAATCCCCCACATCAAACTCAACATACCGCCTCTTCTTATCAGCAGCCTGCTTATATTTGGAAGCAGCTTTGGCTAAATTTTTATGGACATCCCTATGAACATCTTGTAATCCACCAATAAAATTCTCTGCCTTGCCATGAACTCTCGTTCTATCTGGAAGAGGAATCAAATCTAGTGGTCCTCGTGGTACAACATAATACACCACAGTAAAAGGACTAAAACCAGTACTTCGATTGACTGCATGATTATGAGCAAACTCTGCTTGGCATAACTTCTGGTCCCAGCTCTTCACATGCTCACCTGCTAAGCACCTCAATAGATTACCTAAAGATCGATTCACCACCTCAGTTTGCCCATCTGTTTGTGGATGATAAGCATCGCTGAAATTAAGCTGCATGTTCACCATCTTCCATAAACTTCGCCAAAAATGACTAAGAAACCTGGTATCTCGATCAACCATAATAGATATAGGCAATCCATGCAATCTATAAACCTCTTGAAAGAACAATTAAGCCACACAAACAGCATCTGTGGTTTTCTTACATGGAATAAAGTGCACCATCTTTGAAAATTGATCAACTACCACAAATATAGAATCATTACCTCGTTGTGTGCGTGGTAATCCTAGCACAAAATCCATGCTAAGCTCCACTTAAGGCTGCAAAGGAATCGGCAATGGCACATACAAACCCGCATTAGATGTTGTCCCTTTAGAAACCTGGCAAATGCAACATCTTTGCACCAGCTTTTCAACTTCCTTGCGAATAGTAGGCCAAAAATACTTAGCCTGCACCAATTGCACAGTCCTATCTCGCCCTACATGCCCTTCACCATACAACTGTTTAATAATTTATAGCCGCAAACTACAATCTGAAATGCATAGCTGGTTACCCTTAAACAGAAATCCATCATGCAACAAGAAATCTATTCTTTCACCTGCTTTAACCTTAGCCACAATAGCAGAAAAATATGGGTCAGTTTCAAATAATTCTGCAAATGAGTTAAAACTAGGAACCTCAGTGGACGTTTTAGTCAACAGAGTCTTTTGCCTACTCAACGCATCAGCCACTCTGTTGGTAACACCTAACTTATGCTTGACCACAAAAGTAAACCTCTGAAGATAAGCAACCCAATTCGCATGCCTAGCAGAAATCTTATCTTGCCTGTGTAAATGTTCCAATGCCTCATGATCTGTATACAAGATAAACTCTCGCTGAAACAAATAATGACGTCAATGCTTAATAGCCTGAACCACAACATAGAATTCGACATCATAAGTGCTATAACGCAATCTGGGCCCTGACAACTTCTCACTGAAATACGCCACTGGTTTGCTATTTTGACTCAAAATAGCGCCAATTCCCACCTTAGAAGCATCTGAATACAACTCAAAAGGTTGATGAAAATCAGGAAACATTAAAATAGAAGTTGTAGTAAGGCGTAACTTAAACAACTCAAACACCTTTTTTGCCTTATCTGTCCATACAAACTTTCCCACCTGCCTCATGCAATCAGTGATAGGCATCATAATACTGCTAAAATGAGGAATAAAACTCCTATAGAATGATGCCAATCCATGGAAACTCCTTACCTCAGTAATGGTAGTAGGTCTTGGCCAATGTTTCACAGTCTCAACCTTGGATTCATCCACCTGCAAACCCTTACCCAATACAACATACCCAAGAAACAACACACTGGCAGTAAAGAAAACACACTTCTTAAGGGCAACATAAAATTTTTCCCTACGCAATATAGTAAGGACCTCTCGTAACTAACTAAGATGCTCATCCGAGTTAGCACTATAAACCAAAATATCATCAAAATACACCAAAACACACTTACCAATGAAAGGCCTCAAAATATGGTTCATAACACGCATAAATGTGCTTGGTACGTTTGATAACCAAACGGCATGACTAGCCACTCATACAGCCCTTCCCTTATCTTGAAGGTTATTTTCCACTCATCCCCAACTCGAATTTGAATGTGATGATAGCCACTCTTCAAATCCAATTTAGTAAAAATTATGGCCCCACTAAGCTGATCAAGTAAGTCATCCAATCTAGGAATAGGAAAATGATACCTGATAGTTATTTTGTTAATGGCCCGACTATCAATGCACATCCGCCAAGAACCGTCCTTCTTTGGTGTCAGAAGGGCTGGTACCGCACAAGGACTCAAGCTTTCACGAACATATCCCTTAGCCAACAACTCATCCACTTGCCTCCTCAACTCTTCATGCTCACTAGGACTCATCCTATAATGTGGTCAATTCAGCAATGTTGCACTTGGTTCAAGATCAATCTGATGTTGGATATCTCGCATAGGAGGTAACCCTTCAAGCAATTCCTCTGAAAACACATCACTAAACTCTTCCAGGAGTGGTAAGACTGCATCAGGAACCACTATCTCTTTGTCCACCCATATTCCAAATAGGACATAAACAACTTCAGACTGCTGCACTTCCCTATCAAACTGCGCTAAGGTTAATAAATTAACACAATCCTTGTTACCTTCCTACACCTGCTTGGACTGATCATAATCCTTATTAGGCACTAACACAATCTTCACACCTTCAAATATAAAACTGTAAATGTTAGTCTTCCCATTATGTGTCACATCTCGATCAAACTGCCAAGGCCATCCCAATAACAAATGACATGCATCCATGGCTATCACATTACACCAAACCCCATCCTTGTATTTTGCCTCGATAGAAAAGGAAATCAAGGCATGCTTTGACACTGTTACCTCGCCCCCTTATTTCAACCATGCCAACTTATAAGGCTTAGGATGCTTATCAATCTGAATTCCTAATTTTTGGACCGCCTCTGCTGTAATTATATTCTCACAACTACCTCCATCAATCACAAATCTGCAGACTTTACCCTTGATGGTGCATGTAGACTGGAAAATATTATTTCGCAACCACTCATCATTAGTAGCTCTAGTTGTTAAGCAGGACCTCCGCACTACCAAAGTAGCCCCTACATCACCAGTCACAACCTCCTCATCAACATCCCATTTCACAAGCTGTTTAGATGGGTCCAAAAAATAAGGACTGTGATTTTAATGAGCTCACGTCACAAAACATCATTTTTTTTCCATAGTTAATTCCCAACAGACACCACAAGGGGAGTAGACAATGGTGGTGGGGTTTGATTGATTTTTTTTTTTATTAAAATTGTTATTTGTTCTTTATATTTTGGTCAAATATATTATTTTATTTTTGATATTTAAAAAAATATTTATTTATTCTTAATATTTGTAAATTTGTGTACTATTTCATTCGTGTATAATTTTAATATTAGGGATAAATTAATATTTTTCAAATGTTAGAGATTAAATAGTGTATTAGGTAAAAATATTGAGGAAAAATAGTAATTTATCCTTTTTTTTTAAAGATCTTTAAGAGTTAATGACTATTTTGGTGTCTAAATTTAATGACTATTTTGGTGTCTAAACACTGAAAATTAAAAGGCAAAAATGTGGCACGCATCTGTTTCTTCATCTTCTCCCAAGTCATGATTTTTTACTTTCCCAACCGCACTCGGGTTTGTTTAGTTTGCTGCCACCAAGCCATCGCCCTATCTCGAAACCCAGTTGCCACCAATAGTACTCATTGAGCCTCTGACACCCCTTTAAACTCTAAGATCTCCTCCATCATAGCCAACCAGTCAAGGAATTCTTCTGATTTTAAGGAACCACAAAATTCAGGGATTTGAATTCGCATACCTGCCTCCCATTGCCTCCTATTATCACCCTCATCATGCTAGCGAGGACGTCTATGCGGCACATCATAATAACCTTCACCATAGTCACCTTCGTCATCGTTTCCTTTAGCAAAATGATTCCTCAGGTCGTCAGCATTAGGGACTCGTCGCTGATTTGGCTGCCCCCTATTTTGATTGACTAACAACTCAGCCATCCTCTCCGTGAGTTGTTCCATAATATTGTCAATCTGCTGATCCATCTGCTCCATTCATTGTTCGAATCGCTACTCAAAGTGACGTTGGTCATCATGCTCATAAACTTCTTTTACACATTGTTGGGGTTATTGTTGCTGTCTTTTGCGAGACATTTGTCTTGTCCGAGGAGCACAGCTCTGATACAAACTGATATAGTGAAAGGGTGAAAGATAACTATTAACGACTGTAAATTGCTAATCTTCTACACCAACAAGGTATAGGCATCAAAATTCGACGAATTTTGAAAAATTTGAAGAAAATTCTAATGTTATTGATAATAATGATATACAAAAGCCAAAACAATAACTTTTAAATAGAAACCCTAAAATAAATCCTAAACAAACTAGAAAATAGGAGTTCTATTCTAAACAAACTAAGAAATAAGAGTTCAAACCTAACCAAACTAGGAAATAAGACTTTTAAGGCAATTAAAACACAAATTTGCCTTTTTGAGGCCTAAACATTCGAATTTGCCCTAAAAGCAACGGGCTTCACGAGTAAAGCTAGTGACTTCGAATCGTTGGTCCGTTTCTGATCAAACTAGCCTTTGAAATCACCAAAATTCGAAACTCCAAAGTTGCAGTTATTTACGAAACTACCACTGCTACAACTTTTGGTATTTGTCTAGGAATCGAATTGCTTGATCTTCTATGACTCTATCGACATCAAAAATGAATTAAGAGAATTATTAGCTTCCAAAGTCAAAGAAATGATAATTAACAAAATTAAAGAAGTGAAATATTTTCTGTTATTCTTGATTGTACCCCTGATGTAAGTCATCAAGAACAAATGACTGTTATACTAAGATGTGTGAACACTTTTAGATTTCTAATTAAAATCGAAGAGTATTTTTTAGAGTTTTTAAAAGTAGATAATACTTCTGGAAAAGGCCTCTTAGATGAACTTGTAAATGTATTAAAAAAATATGAACTTAGTATTAATGATATAAGAGGACAATGCTATGATAATGGATCTAATATGAAAGGTAAACATTAAGGAGTGCAAAAAAGATTATTAGATATAAATCCTAGAGCATTTTATACACCATATGGTTGTCACAATTTAAATCTAGTTTTATGTGATATGGCTAATTCTTGTCCTAGAGCTATTTCATTTTTTAGAGTATTGCAACACATATATTCTTTGTTTGCCTCATCTTCTAAAAGATGGAAAATTTTATAGGATAATGGATGTAATTTTTCACTTAAATCATTATCTCAAACTGATGGGAAAGTATAATTGAAAGTGTTAAAGCAATTAAATTTCAAACTAAAAAGATTAGGGATGCTCTAGTTCAATTATCAAAAACTAGTGAAGATCCTAAAACAAAAGTGAAGCTATGTGTTTAGCAAACTATGAGATTGAAAATTTTGAATTCTTAGTTGGAATGAATATTTGGTATGACATATTGTTTTCTGTAAATTCAGTTAGTAAAACCTTGCAATCCAAAGACATGCAAATTGATGTT